>PVJD01005278.1:0-118578 GCA_004026545.1 Mormoops blainvillei
CTGCTCTTCTTATCGTCCTGCAATGACCCTTTAAAGTCCCCAGGGCACCTTACCTCATCTCTAGCTCAGGATGTCTTATATCACCTATCACCCTTTCTACCTCTGAACCTCTCCTGCATGTTGGGTCTCTGACTCTTTCATGTATGTCGGGTTCCCATACATATGCATGCATTAAATTTCATTACTTTCTCTTGTTAATCAATTTCAAGTCCATTTTTTTAAATTTCCTGTGTATTTGATTATTAGACCAGCCAGAAGAATCTTGAGAGTTCTGCAGTGTTCCTCCTCCATGGTGGGGACATAGAAAGATTATCTGAAGGTGGGAGGAAGATGGGGATTCTATTATAGGATACTTAAGATTATGTTCTCTCTCGAGTATGGTCAAAGGCGTGTTAACCTAGTTGCACAGGAAGAATGGACAGGTCTTGCTTAAAGCCAAAATAAACCTTTTACTGAAGAAGTTATACGCCTGGGGTGTGACTATGTATCATGAACTGCCCAGTTAGGAATTCATGATCAGATCACCCTGTGAGGTTAGTTTCCATAGAACTCCTTTTTGTCCACTTAACTGATCATAACAGAAATAAAAGTAATGAGAAAAGAAAAATGATGAAATCTTTTTTGTATAGTTAAATAAAGAGAAAAAGTGTTGAAAAAAACTGAAATTATTTAAGAGAAAACATGGGTAACTTTAGACTTAGGTATACAGGATTGGGTTAAACTTCCTCACGAGAGTTTGTTGTCAATAAAGGTAAAATGTATTTCAGAGTGCTAAAAAAGATACATTTAATACAACAAAAATAAATAATATTTATACAATGTACATGCTATTCTTCAACTATGGAGATGCTTCCCCAGGGAGTTTATACAGATTAAAGTATACACATCTTTAAAAATGTTTAAACAAGTCTGTATCACAGTGATCTTTTAAACATCTTTGTTAACCTCTGCTTAAAATTCTTCAATAGTCCCCACTGTTCACAGGAAAAAGACCAATTATTCTCAAGGAGCACCTAAGACCAGAGTCTAACCACATGTCTCCCTCTATAGTCTTTGTATGCATCAATGATTTCAAACCAGAACGTCAAACCAAATATGTCAAACTGCAGCTACTTGCTAATCTATAAATATTTAATCCTAATGCACTCCCCAGTACTTTTGTACTTCTTTCCTCTCTGAGCTCACTTGTTCACCTGAGGATCGTCTATTTCCTGCAAGAGCCAGAAGAAAGTTTACCTTCTCACAGATTTCTCCGACATTGCAGAAAGAATTTAATTGTCTTTTCTTTATAGACTCATAATCCTATTATAATGATTAGTTGACAGGTTTGTAATATGTGTGTAAATTAAAGAAATTTTAAAAGTCCTCAGTAAATGGAAAGACATTTCATTAATGAATCCAAATAAATTTAATCATTTATTTGGAACTTTGTCTTCCAACATTAAAATTCTAAAGCAAAGTAGAGTTGTATTATTTTAATTGCTAGAGAAGAACCAAGTCTGTTTCTAAAAGGTTGTTGATGTTCTTGAAGATGTAAAAAGACAGTCCTTTTATCAGTAAGTTGCATTCCTTTTTGTGTGAACACTTTTAGAAAGAACACTTTTGTGTGATTTCAGCGGCTTCTATACCCAGTGTTTATTCATGATATATAAATAGTTTATAAAAGAAAATACCATAGGGAAGTTAAGAAGCTGAAGTAATTTTAGGTCATTTAATCCTCTACTTCATTTTCTCTAAAATTGAGTTCCCTGTAGAACCAGATCTTTTGGACCATTGTTTCTAGAATAATTAATTACTACTAATAAGTTATACTTAATGGGTCCGCTTGATTTCACACAACTGTCATACGCTCATCTGATAAATTTGACTTCTGCTATTAATTATATGTATGTCTGATGGAATTGAATTTTGGAATTAATAACTAGATAACTAATAACTAAACTGGGAATAACTAATCCAGGTAACTGAAATTTGAAACGAATTTTTAAAACAAAACCTCTAGTAAGCATATTTGAATTTATTCTTAAAGCAATTGGAAAGATAAAGTAGAAGTCTATTTTTAGTTTACAATGTATATTCAGAAGATAATCTTTTCACAATTGACAATAAACAGGTACTCAATTTTCTAGTGGTGATCTGTAGCAAGTTCCTAACTGATTAAATTCCCTGATAAGAGAAAGATTGAAAAACAAATTCTATGACTTAGAATCAGTAACAGCTCTTTATGCTTAAATATCATAGCTAAATCTATGCCAAAACAATCAGTTGAAAAGAAAAACATTCAAACAGTAATATTAAATACATAGTTTCTCGATTTTGATGACATTTTAAGCTCCTTTAAAATCCAAGAGTCTGATTCTTATTAAAGGAACACAAGACTTAAAGGTTAAAGAGTTGTCTTGGCTGATGTTGCTCAGTGGGTTGAGTGCCAGCCTGTGAAAAGGACACCGGTTTGATTCCTGGTAGGGACACATGCCTGGGTTGCAGGCCAGGTACAAAGGGGTGTGCCAGAGGCAACTGATTAATGTTCCTCTCCCACTATTTCTCTCTTCCTTCCCCTGCCTCTGAAAGTAAATAAATAAAATCTTTTTAAAAAAGAGTTAAAGAATGGAAAACAGATAAAATTATTTCCCACTGTGACAGATTTCACCATAGTTGTATGTATTCAACCATGAACTTTGAATAACTATCCTAATTCTCAACCTTGCATTTTTTTATTATAGTTGTTCTATTACAGTTGTCCCAATTTCCCCCCACTGCTCTCTCCTCTCCTCCCCTCCCGCCACTCCCACAGCCAACCCCCACCCTATTGTCCATGTCCGTGGGTCATTTGCACCTGTTCCTTGACTAGACTCTTCCTTTTCTGTGTTCCCTTATCCCCCACTCTCCACCCTCTGCTGCTGTCCATTTGTTCCTTGTCTCCACATTTCTGGTTCTATTTTGCTCTTTTGTTTGTTTTGTTCATTAGGTTCCTCTTATAGGTGAGGTCATATGACATTTGTCTTTCAACACCTGGTTTATTTCACTTAGCATAATACTCTTCAGTTCCATCCATGCTGTCATGAAGGGTAGTAGCTCTTTCTTTCTTTCTACTGCATAGTAGTCCATCGTGTAAATGTACCATAGTTTTTTGATCCACTCATTTACTGTTGGGCACTTAGGATACTTCCAGTTCTTGGCTATTGTAAATTGTGCTTCTGTGAACATTGAGGTGCATAGGTTTAAGGATTCTTAGGGTATAATCCCAGCAGTGGAATAGCTGGGTCAAAAGGCAGTTCCATTTTTAGTTTTTTGAAGAAATTCCAAACTGTTTCCCACAGTGGCTGCACCAATCTGCATTCCATCCTACAGTGCACCAGGGTTCCCTTTTCTCCACAACCTTGCCAAGACTTGTTGTTTGTTGTTTTGTTTATGATGGTCATTTTGACTGGTGTGAAGTGGTATCTCATTGTGGTTTTAATTTGCACCTCTTTGATGGTTAGTGATGCTGAGTATCCTTGCATATGTCTCTAGGCCCTGTGTATGTCCTCCTTGGGGAAGTGTCTGTTCAGGTCCTTTGCCCATTTTTTAATTGGATTGTTTGTCTTCCTGGAGTGTACTTGTGTGAGTTCTTTATATATTTTGGAGATCAAACCCTTGTCTGAGGTATCATTGGTAAATATTGTTTCCCATGTATGTTGGGAAATTTCTGGGCTCTCTATTCTGTTCCATTGATCTATGGGTCTCTTCTTATACCAGCACCAGATTGTTTTGATTACAGTGGCCTTGTAATATAATTTGATATCAGGTGTTGTGATCCCTCCTACTTTGTTCTCCTTTCTCAGGATTGCTGAGGCTATTCAGGTTCATTTTTGGTTCCATATAAATTTTTGAAATATTTGCTCTAAATCTGTGAAGTATATCACTGGTATTTTAATAAGGATTGTATTGAATCTATAGATTGCTTTGGGTAGTAAAGACATTTTAATGATGTTTATTCTTCCAATCCATGAACATGGTATATGCTTCCATTTATTTGTATCCTCCTTAATTTCTTCAGTGTACTGTAGTTTTCAGAGTACAGGTCTTTTACCTCCTCGGTTATGTTTATTCCTAGGGACTTTATTTTTCTTGTTGCTGTAGTAAATGGGATGTTATTCCTAGTTTCTGATTCTGATATTTCATTGTTTGTGTACAAAAATGTCTTCAGTTTCTGAATATTGACTTTGTATCCTGCTATTTTGCCAAATTCACTTATTAGGTTGAGTAGTTTTTTGGTGGAACCTACAGGGTTTTTCTATGCACACTATCATGTCAACTGCAAATAATGATAGTTTTAGTTCCTCCTTTCCAATTTGGATACTTTTTTTTTTTAACTGATCACTGTGGCTAGAACTTCCAATACTATGTTGAATAAAAGTAGTGAAAGCAGACATCCTTGTCTTGTCCCTGATCTCAGGGGCAAAGTTTTTAGTTTTTGTTCATTGAGTATGATGTTGGCTGTAGGTTTCTCATATATGGCCTTTATTTTGTTGACACATGCTCCCTCTGTTCCCACTTTCCTGACCATTTTTATCATAGATGGGTGCTATACTTTATTGAGTGCTTTTTCAGCATCTATTGCTATGATCATGTGATTTCTGTCTTTCATTTTGTTTATGTGTTGTATTATGTTTCTTGATTTGCGAATATTGTACCATCTTGTATCCTGGGGATGAATCCCACTTGATTGTGGTGTATGATCTTTTTAATGTATTGCTGGATGCGGTTTGCCATTATTTTGTTGAGGATTTTAGCATGTAAGCTCAGCAGTGATATTGGCCTATAGTTTTCTTTCTTTGTTGTGTCTTTACCTGGTTTTGGAATTAGGATAATACTGGCTTCATAAAAAGAGTTTGAGAGGTTTCCTTCTTATTGAATTTTTTGGAATAGTTTGAGAAGGATAGGAGTTAGATCTTGCTTAAATGTTTAGTAAAATTCATCTGTGACGCCATCTGGTCCAGGGCTTTCGTTTACCAGGAGTCTTTTGATTACTACTTCAATTTCACTAGTTGTTATCAGTCTATTCAGGCTTTCTGCTTCTTTTTGGTTCAGTGTTAGAAGATTTATTGTTTCTAGAAATTTGTCCATTTGCTCAGGTTGTCAAATTTCTTGACATATAGTTTTTTGTAGTAATTTCTTAGCATCTTTTGTATTTCTGTGGTATTGGCTGTAATTTCTCCTCTTTTGTTTTGATTTTATTTATTTGGGTCTTCTCTCTTTTTTCCTTGATGAGTCTGGTTAAAGGCTTATGAATTTTATTTATCTTTTCAGAGAACCAGCTCCTGAATTTATTGAATTGTTTTTAGCCTCCATGTCATTTAATACTGCTCTGATCTTGATTATTTCCTTCCTTCTACTCACTCTGGGCTTCGTTTGTTGTTCCTTTAGTTCTTGTAGATGTAGGGTTAGGTTGTTTATGTGAGATTTTTGTATCTTTTTTAGGTAGGCCTGTATTGCTATGAACTTCCATCTCAGGACTCCATTTGCTATGTCCCATAGGTTTTGGGCTGTTGGGTGTTCATTTTTATTTGTTTCCAGAAACTTTTTGATTTCTTCCTTGATCTCATTGTTAACCTATTCATTATGTAATAACATGTTATTCAGTCTCCATGAATTTGAATATTTTTGAGTTTGTTTCTTGAGATTGGTTTGCAGTTTCAAGCCATTGTGATCCAAGAAGATGCTTGATATGATTTCAAATTTCTTGAATTTGTTGAGTCTTGTTTTGTATGTCCTACCATGTGGTCTATCTTTGAAAATATTCCATGTGTGTTCGAAAACAATGTACATTTTGCTTCCTTAGGGTATAATGTTCTGTATATATCAAGTCTTATTTTATCTAGAGTGTTGTTCAATGCCTCAATATCCTTGTTGATTCTTTGCTTGGAAGATCTATCCATTGTTAATAATGGGGTATTAAAATTCCCTACTTTGAGTGTGTTTCCTTCGATAACTTTTTGAAGTCCTCCAAGATTTTCCTTATATATTTGGGTGCTCCTATGTTGGGTGCATATATGTTTACAAGGGTTATCTTTTCTTGATGGATTATTCCCTTAAGAACTATGTAGTGTCCTTCTGTGTCTCTTTTTATGACCTCTGTTTTGAAGCCTATTTTTTTCTGATGTAAGTATTGCTACCCCAGCTTTTTTTTCATGTCTGTTTGCTTAGAATATTTTTTCCCATCATTTCACTGTCAGCCTGCGTAGATCCTTTGTTCTGAGGTGGGTCTCTTGTGGACAGCATATATGTGGGTCATGTTTTCTTATCCATTCAGCTACTTAATATCTTTTGATTGGAGCAGTTAATCCATTTACATTTAAGGTTATTATTGATAGGTACTTATTCATTTTTCCCCTTTGTACCTGTGTTCCTCTCTCTCTCATTTTCTTCATCTTCTTACAGCTATCCCTTTAGCATCTCTTGCAATGCTGATTTGGTGAAGGTATATTTGTTTAGCCTTTTTTTTTGGTCTGGGAAACTCCTTATTTTGCCTTCCATTTTAAATGAAAGCCTTGCTGGGTAGAGTAGTCTTGGTTGAAGTCCTTTGTTTTTCATTACTTGGAATATTTCTTGCCTTTCTCTTCTGACTTGTAGTGTTTCTGTTGAGTAATCAGCTGATAGCCTTTATTGGAGCTCCCTTGTATATTACTAGCTGTTTCTCCCTTGCTGCCTTTAAGATTCTCTCTTTGTCTTTAAATTTTGCCATTTTAATTATCATGTGTCTTGGAGTGGGCCTCTTTGAGTTCATCTTGATTGGGATCCTCTGTACTTCCTAGACTTGCATGACTTTTTCTTTCATCAGCTTAGGGAAAATTTCTGTCATTACTTTTTCAAACAGGTTTTCTATGCCTTGCTCTTCTTCTTCCCCTTCTGGTATCCCTATGATACAGATATTATTACATTTCATGTTATCTTGCAGCTCCCTTAAACCTTCTTCATTTTTTTTAGTCTTTTTTCATTTTGTTGTTCTGTATGGGAATTTTTTATACCTTGTCCTCCAACTCGCCAATCCTTCATCTACTTCATCTAACCTGCTTTTAATTCCTTTCACTGTGTTCTTCATTTCAGATTTTGCATTTTTCATTGCTTCCTGGCTCTTAGTGAGTTTCTATGTCCTTTTTCAAACCGGTATAGTTCACAGTAAGTTCCTTGTAGCTTCCCTGGAGTTCTTTATAGTTCTCATTTAGTTCACTGAGCATCCTTACAACCATTATTTTGAACTCCATGTCTGGTAGTTTGCTAACCTCTATTTCATTTAACACTCTCTGGGGATTCCTCCTTTCCTTTCTATTGAGGGTTGTTCCCTTATCTCCCTATTTTAGGTGGCTCTTCTTGTTTGTTTTTGTTTTTTAGATTGATCTTTGACTCGCTGCCTTGGTGGTATGATCGTCTGTGGTAGGAGGCCTCTGGGATTCAGTGATGCAGTCTCCTTGATCTCCTGAACTTGATACTCTTGGGATGACCTTTATACCATTTATGTGGGCTCTCTGGTTGTAATTGGGTTTTGGTTGTTGTTGGGTTATTCTTTGGTGGGTCCTTCCCTCCAGTTGGTTGACTGAGAGTCACTCCACCCACCACATCTTATGTGCTGTTTTACTGGTTCACTGTCTTCTCTTTCTGGATCCACTCCTGGTGATGTGAGATGGTGTCCCAGTCTGGCCCTAAGTGGCTTATTTGAGACTACCAGCAATCCACAGTCTGTGGTTGTCTCCTTCAGTTGTTAATCTAGCCAATCTTTAATCAGCAATAAGGCTTAAGCACTACAGGGTGGGGCACAGTAATTACTGCAGGTGGAGCTCTAATCGTGAATAGCAGTAAGTTGCAAATATTGTGTTAAATGGAGGTTTTCTTAGGTAATGAACACCCTGTGATTTAAGTCTCAGATTTACAAAATAAAGAACAGCACTGGCTTGTAGAGCTCAGTGGATTGAGCATTCACCTGAGAACCAAAGAGTCACCGGTTCTATTCTCCAGTCAGGGCACATGCCTGGGTTGCTGGCCAGGTCCCCAGTAGCGGGGTGTGTGGGAGGCAACCACACATTGATGTGTCTCTCCCTCTCTTTCTCCCTCCCCTCCCCTCTGCAGAAAAATAAATAAAATCTTCAAAAAAAGTAGACTGTCCTTATATTCTGACAGCAACGAAACTCAGTAGCAGACAAGGCTTCTCTTTAAAAACACTTTTAGTTTTATTCCAAGCTGTTTCAATTCACCCATGTTTCCTTGTTTTTGTCATAATATCTAAGAAAATGCAAAGAAAGAAGTTACAAAATTATTAGACTAGTAGGTGGAAGTAGCTCAAAAGTGTCATAAGAAAAGTTGTGAAGGAAAATCGTCTTGAGATAACCCTAACTAGGAAATAAAGGCAGCCAACTCTCTCAGTGACAATGAGGTATAGTTTCTGAATGTTGTGGGGGACTCTGGAAAGGTAGAAAAGGAGATCTTCCTGGAGGTGACAGTTTGGATGAAGAAGAACTATGGTGACAGGCTCAAACAATTACAATTCTTTGCCTACAGGAGGAAAACAGAAGAACTAGCCATCTTGGTCAAAAATACATCTGGCACATAATAGTGGTGAACTAATGTAACCCAAAATCAAGGACAAAAGGGAAAGTAATAACTTGCCTTAGCTCACAGTAAAAGGAAGGCTATAAAAGAATTTAACTAACTGAAAAAGAATGACAGATGACCTGACAGTACAGTTGAGCATAATAGGAAGAATTGTTGAGCGACTGCCTAAAATCTGTAATTCTTTGTTCTTCTGCACAATAATACTTCCTTTCACTTGTTTGTTTCGGAGGTGGTTCTGCCTAAAGGAACCAAGAAGATTCCAGAGCTATGATCTTTGATGACATTTGTTACACAAATTAATGTAGTTTAATAAGCTTTCAACGTATGCTCAAGATGAACACAAAGAAAACTATTTGTCTACCCAACATTTATTCAGTGCTTGTTTGCTTTTTACTTGACTTTTATCATAATATTTGACATAAGGAAACTTCCTTTATCTTTCTGAGTTCAAATATTTTGAGGCACTTCAAACTATGAATCTCCTGGAAATAATGTCCAAAACTCTAAATAAAAATAATAACAGAATAATTAATGGACTTCATTGCAGATCAAAACCAGTGCAACTCCAAAGAAAAGCATGTAGTATGCACGACAAATCTAAAGGTCATGTGTTAACTTCAAGAAGCTGTGGTAAAACACTTGACAACCCCTCAATATGTAAAGGAAACAGGATGAGTCTCTTGCATAACATTGAATCCATGACATTTCTCTTTCTCTGATTTGAATATGTTTCTTTTCTCCTTAAATAAGGTCATCTATATTTACTAATATCATGATTTAGATAGGAATTTAATCTTGCCTTTTTTAAAAAAAGTAATTATGTTGAGCTAGTATAGTCATTTTTGTGGAGTCATTACTTCATTATTTTTATACTGAAATATTTTATGTACTATAAAAATGTTCTGAGAAAAAAATATCAGCAACTACTGTATGAATGTTCACTCTATAAAATAAAAAAGCCCTAATACATTTCAAGCATCAAACAATGCTCAACCGACACCAGTCTAGGCTACTGTCATAACACTTTAGCCTCAAAATTGGGCAAAACTAATATAAAAAGACACATGTATTTATTCTCTTAGGGATTCCAATGTTCAGTGTAATTGTTCAATCCGAATAGAAAATTAAAGTACATATATCATCTCAGTAATGAAAAAGTAGAAGTTAAATTTCAATCAGGTAATAAAAATACTGTCTAAGCAGTGTTTATACAATCAGTTGGGACTTCAGATTATTAAACATGTTATTAAGTGACAGAAATCATGTATCATTTTGTGAGGACTGATATACATCTTACGACTCAGTTTCCATTTTTACTCTTTCTACCCAATTGTGCCTCAAAGTTATTTGCATACAAATTTTGTTTTTTGTTTTGTAAAGTAAATGTAGCTTGGCAATTAACTCTTGGGGATTTTGCATAATGGTATAACTTGCAATTCTTTAATGCAAGTTTGTTATTAAAGAATTTTGCCATCAGTGTCTGTAGAGATTTTGCAATAAAGAAAACATGTTATCTATTGCTAGCTATTGAACTAATACTGATCTCATTTTACAACTTCTACTTGCTTATTATTTTTATTTTCTTTTGGATTTTTTCTTCCTGTGGACAGTAATGGACAGTATAGTAAATAATTATAGTAAATGTAATTTACTCTTAGAACAAGGTTTGTTTTTTTTTACTGTTATCATGTCATTTCTAATATGATCAAATATTAACATTTTAAGAGGGACCAAGGGAGTCCTATGAAAACAGTCTTTCAAAATATCCTCTCCCCAGATCTCTAATGTGAGTCTTTGTTATTATCTACACAATTATTTACTTTGTAGGCTAACCCCCTGCAAATTAAGAGTCCCAGCCCTGGTTAGTGCTGGCCACTCAGCAAATTCCGTGCTATGGAATAACAAAATCATTTCAATATCGTGTTAGGCTAAATGTAGTTTTTTAAGGAAAATCTAATGCAAAAATCAAAGTCTTATGACAAATTACAAAGTCAGTATACTGCTTCTCTGAACTGTCTGTGTTTTTATATTGTAGAGTTATATACAAATGTGAGGGTCCTAGAAAAGTAGGGCTCTATCCCACACATGTCACTTATTATCTCTATTGCTGTAAGCATGTTACTTAACATCTTTCTCCCTGTTTCCTCGTGTAAAAATGGACATAAAATAAGACTACCTCACTGAGGGGCACAAACATTAATGAGATAATATATAAAACCTATAAATGGGCCCCAAAACATATGAAGCACAAAATACTATTGGGCAATTTAAAATTTAATAAATAATACATACATACAAAATACTATTATGTCATTTTATTATATTAAATATATGTATATTCAATACTATGTATTATGCATTATAAAAATATATTAAAATATAAGATATAAATTTAATATATGTATTATAAACATTACACATAATATGTAATGTTATATGCAACATAGATAATGTGTAATATATTTATAGAAATATTATATATTATAAAATGTTATTCTTAATGTCATTTTAATCATTTCTGTTTCCATTTTCTCTGTGGTACCGTGTCTCCCTCCCTAGTTATATATTTGAGAACTAATTGTATTTAAAATCTTGTGAATATTTTAAGGTTTATTAATAATGTTATCTGAGTTCTACATTTATTTTAAAACTTAAATCACAAGATGGTGTCAGGGGTATATAAAATAAATTGTTTCTCATTGAAAATATTTTTCTATTCTGCTACCTTTTAAAGAATTTTTCAACATTGAGTATAACTTGGTATGCAAACTTCATCTAAGGAAGAATGTGAGATAATGAGAGAAATAAAACTATAAGATTGACATATAAAATAATTGTCAGCCTCTTCTTTCATAATTTCTATCCAAATTGTGCTATTATTATAGCACTAGGCTGCTGCTTTTATTATTAGGTTTATAATGATAAACTGGTTTTGAATATATACATATGTAATAATCCAGGAGTTCTTATTCCATTTTTCTTTCCTTATTTCCAATGCCTTTAATATACACGGTATAATTACAAAATTGTAATTCAAGCTGTCATCATATAGTGATGAAAGGGGCATTTAAAATTCTCCCTGAACAGGAAGGCTAAAGTGGAATAAATGAGGAAATCCTCCTTTTAAAAAATATTTATACAAGTCCAAACAAATAGAGTGGACCTCTCTTCTACCTTTTTCATTAAATAAACAATCTTCCCGGGAAAGCCACATGCCTTAGAGATTACAGAGAGAGCACCTTCCCTCTGTGGAGTTCTGAAGGCAACAGGAAATGAAAACAAATGAGAAATAAGCATTAACTTCTGGCAGGAAAGTCATGTATCCGGATTCAAAACTGGATGAAGGACGAAGATCCAAAGAAGATAGTCACAGAGAGCCATTTAAGCTGAGAACAATGCATTGTTTCACATTTTGACCAAGCTACACAGAAAAGACTCAAAATTTCAAACAGCACATTTCTCTTAAAAAAGATAAAAATTTTTGAAAAATTATCAAATAGATGTTCTCCCTAAGGCTGGATAACACTTGGCTTTTGTAACTATCATCATCGTAAAAATGGAGAAATTGGCTAATTTAAAAAAAAAATCTTCCTTTAATGTGCATATTATAGATAATAGAGCTTTTATAGTTTTATTTTTGCCATCATTATAGAGGAGAGTACATATGGGTATTTATTCTGATGTTTTATAATAAATCTGTCCCTCACTATGTTCAATCCCTGTGACATATATCTAAAAGCAGGAATGGGTGAGATTGAGGATGTTTAAAAACAGGTTGGTCATAGGCATTAAGAAATCAGAACAGGCTCCAGCCACAAGCCTACAGAGTGACCTTTCCTGTGCCAAATGGATGGGGTATTCCTTCAGCACCATATTCAAATACAAAGGAAAGACAAATTCCTGTGAAACAAGATAAATAAGTTTTTGCATAAAAAATCTGAGATCCAGAAGTATCCTTGGCTTGTCCTATTGTATCAACTGTTACATTTCACAAAGCTAGGAATAAAATGCAAATAGTGAGTAAAAAGAAGCACTAAAAAGAGTACGATACAAAGAGGTAAGATAACAATATATCTGAAAAATATGTGAAACTTATATTTAACTTATAGTTAACGCCATAGAAATGTAAATTTGGTGAGACTACTCATTCTTACATTCAGTGTACATATTATTAAAATTTTGTGTTCAGATCTGGGAAACTATTTAGTTCAAAATATGCCCAGAGAAAAATGGTGAGGACTGTAAAGAGACTTGAAACCTCGTGATGAACAAACTCTAAATATCTGTGATGAAAACACAGATGGAGTGGGTAATTTGAATGAATATTTAGGCAAAATATCATGGTGGCTTCCAAGTATTTGAAAGAATAACATGAGGTAGAGGAAGCAGAGTTGTTCTATGTCATCCCAGGAGATAGAATTAAAAAATATATATATCCTTTTCCATTTAGGAAATACTTTGCTATTCAACATAACAAACAACTTCATGACAGTTTGAGCTGTTCAATGAAAGAAGGGGTTGCCTGGCAAGGTACATTACTGAAGGCATTTAAGGAAGCCTGGGCAGCGATGCTGAGGGATGCTGCCCAAGAAATCAAGCAGTGGATGAGGAATCTTACAAGATGATTGCATTAAGATGATGGCAGTTTCTTAACAGCAGTATGGCTATTCAATTAAATCCTGCCAAGCAGAGGAGTGAGTTGGAAGCAGGTTTGACACTATAACTAGTTGATTGGCTTGGAGGTGCATATCTCCTAATGAGAAGGTCTCTCACATTAAACAGGGCCACCCATGACAAACCAGCAGGGCCTGTTGCAGTCCTTTGCTCTGCATTCCTGTTTAGCCTGTTGCTACACCCATGAAACCATTTTCTGAGCATCTTGCAAAGCCTATGTAGGCTGTTGCTAAACAAGAAACGAGGATGCCACAATAAAGGAGCAAAATCAGGAAGTTCATTACAGTTTGTCCTTATTCTGAAACAGGTTCTTAGTTAGAGGCTTATGAATTCCCCAGAACCATCTTGATTGAGTCTAAAAGAAAATACAGTGTGGCTACATGAAAGTTTTTGAAACCAGTTTTCTATTATTGAGTACCTATGTGGCTCCTATTTTTATTATAAAACAACACTGAAGATTATTTTTTGTACAGATCCCTTTGCACAGATTTCAAAAAATTTATTTAGATAAGTGTCTAGAAGTAGAATTGCTGAAGAAAAAAGTATACAAAATTTTAAGTTAATGTACATTTATATGTAAATATAGACAAATTATTTGATATTTTCCTAGCATGTGTCTCAACAGCCTTTCTAAAGCACTCTTTGATTCACCATCCCTAATGCTCACTGTCCTTCTCCCTCTTCATCTTTCCTTAATCTCTTTAATCTGTATGCTTCTCTAATGTTCCCTTTTTATTTCCTTTGCCTGCACTCAACACAGGTAAAGGCTTTTGGAAGTCGTTGTACTTGTCCATCACCGATCCCCTCAAAGCAAAGCCCCAGTCAAAACCTTCCTGCTCTTTGCATGGTCAGCACCTTCTCATCCTTCAGGATCCAGGACTTAAATATTCCATCTTCCTGGAGACTTTTCCTGTTTCCCTACACCAGTGTGCATTCTTCATTATAAATTTTAATGATTTAATTTATTTCTGTCTCAATTTTGGGGGGTCTGTTTCTGCACCAAACCATACCCATATTCAAAGCAAGAACGTAATCTATCTTATTTGATGTTATACCTTCAGCACCTGAAATAGTGCTTGACAGGTACTTGTTAGGTATTTTTGAGTTAATAAATAAATGGGTGAATAAATGAAGGTTTTGTACAAAAAACCACCTTTGTATAATCTCTTCCTCCACAGTAGTGGATCGCTTGATTAGTGCATATACTTTACATACCATGAACCATATTCCTTTGTCTATAGCTTTGCCATAATGTCTTCATGGACTAGTTAATGCTCATCATAGAAAACTGAGAAAACATTAAGGCATAAAAACATTAAGATAACTGTGAGCCAAGAAAAATTTTTCACTCCATCAGCTGCTCTCACAGCACTTTGTAGCCATTGCCATTATAGGATCTATCACTTTACACACAACAGTTGTATATGGTCTGTTTCCTTAACTGTATTCTAACCTTCATAAGGACAGGAGGTCTCTCTTCTTCTCTTTTCAGACGTTACCTTCTCAAATTTGCTAAATGAGTATTGCCAATGTAACTGTAACTCCGCTTTTCAGAATAAATCATGGCCATATAATGTACAATTGACAAAAAATAAATTGTTATGAATTGAATTGTATCTCCACCCACCCACCCAACCACTCTCCAAAATGTTAATGGTCCTTTCAATACCTCTGAATGTGATCTTATTTGAAAATAGGGTCATTGCAAACGTAATTGGTCAAGTTTAGATGAGGTCGTCCTGGAGTAGGGCGACCTCCCAATCCAATATGACTGAGGTCCTTTTAAGAAGATGGCCCTGTGAAGGCAGAGACACACAGGGAGAATTCCATGCAGCCACGAAGGCAGAGAGTGGAGTTAGATAGCTATAGGTCAAAGGAGCACCGAAGTTTGCTAGCAAACCACCCGAAACTGAGAAGAGGCAAGGAAAGAGCCCCCTATACGTTTCAGAGGAAGCCCTTCTGACCACTCAGTTTCGTACTTCTGGCCTCAGAAGTGTGAGACAATAAATGTGGTGTGTGTTAAAGCCATCTGGTTTGTGGCAGTTCAGTATGGTAATGCTGGAAAACTAATACAATAAGCTAATATTCAACATTCTTCCTTACAGCTTAGTGCCAAGGTCAAAGTTTGCATCATGTTTTAAATAATTAGCATCAGTATAAGGGAAGAAGTCCAAAAGATGGTTTTTTTGTCCTTTCTGTGCTTGATTGAGTTCAAGAAACATAATTTTTATTAATTGGAAGCTGCATAATATTAGGAGAAGCCCCCCTCTCTGAATTAGACAATATTCTCATTCTTTTAATCTGAAAATAGTACTTTCATGAGGTTTTAAAAAAAAACGGTTACTGGATTTTATATGCCCATTAATTTCTCATTACACATTTATGAACTTAGTGCTCTATAAATATTTATATTTTATCCACAATGTTTTTGTTTAAAGGTGGAAAATCTAAGTGTCTGAAGAGTCCTACACCCTAAACTAGCTCAGCTTGGAGAGTGGGTAATTTGGAGGGCTTTGGTGGGACATCCTATGGGGAAACCACTTTGGAGAATTTCTAGTCTCTATACTCCAGAAAAATGGAGGTTCTGAACTTTTATTACTGTCTTGGAGACAGAGGTGCAAATGTATAATTGATGAAAAAAAAATACCATCAGCCTCCTTAGGGCTTAATCCAATGAGCTATTGTATGGAACAAAGTCCTAGGTGACTCCTTAAAAAGAGGGACAAATCTCCCCCTACATATTTTAGAGAAAGTTAGAATGAACTAGCATGATCCCTAACAAAAGAACTTTAATCACAAGATTCTACAAATATATGTACTTTCCTTAATGCATACACACAGACCTCTTATAATAAAAGAAGATGAAAACCTTTGGCAGAACATACCTAAGAGCTGAGCAGGTAAGTGCATCAATATATCCCCTCTTTCCATAAGAAGGAAAAATATCATATGAATGGGAAACAGAGGACTTGAGCTGACCCTATCTATACATACACCTAATTCACAGAACACTTAATTTGTCACCTTCTAATTAAGTTTCTGGTCTATTAACGATAATTTTCTCTCTGACACTAATATCCCAAACTAAGCAGGATTTGAGATTTATGCTATACAAGATGCTACAAGATTTCTAATTTAGAAAAACAAAAAACTAAAATGGTTGGACTTCTGCAGAAATTGCTAATTTTTACTATTTAAATATTTCCCAAGTCAAGAGCTAGTGTTTTATTTCATGTTGGTGTTATATATTTAAGTTATATTATTTTCAAGACACTTTGAAATAACTGGTCTTGGAGCCCATGATATTTTTTTAAAGATTTTATTTATTTAGCTTTAGAGAGAGTGGAAGAAAGGGAGAAGGAGAGGGAGAGAAACATTAATGTGAGAGAGAAACATTGATTGGTTGCCTCTCACACACACCCTGACCTGACTAAACCTGCAACCCAGACACATGCCCTGGTTAGGAATTGTACTGCAGGTCTTTTACTTTGTAGAATGACACCCAACCTACAGAGCCATGCCAGTTAGGACACATAATTTTTTAAAGGGTGCTAGGAAACAGCAACTTTTTCTCTCTGCTTTTCATGCACTCAAGATTCCTAATATTTCTAATTGAGTGTGATATTTAGTAAGACATTTTTCTAATGCAACACTGCAATAACTGATTTCCATGTGTATCAAATGCCAACTCACTTTTAAGTGAGTTAACAAATTCTTAAAATTCAAAGAATTATTAAAACTCAATGGCATATTAAGAATCATTTTTTTAACATGTATACAGAGATACAGAACCCTTCCATTTTTTTTTATTTAGTTCTATAGTTTGGCAAGTTGATTGCATGGGATGTCAATATGGGTGTAATCAACTTGCCAAACTATAGAACTAAAAATATTGATTTACAAAATTTTAAAAATATTAATTAAATATTAAAAATTTTAATTAAATTGAAATTAAACATTTAAGGAGTCTTCACTTACCAATTAAAAAAAAACCCTTGACTTAACATTTGAAAAACATGACTTGGAAGTAAAAAATAAGTAACTCCACATAATGTGTGATAACCTTTGTTCCCAATTGAATGATTTATATTTAAAATCACAAGGTATTGCATTCATACAGTTTAGGTCATAATCTCACTATGAAGCTAGCTTTCCATAGACTTTACTTCTTTCATGTTAAAAATATTTATTTGTGATCCAATATCTCTGATAAATGGATGCAAAAATCCTAAACAAAATGATAGCATATAGAATACAATACATTAAAGGGATCATATAGCAGGATCAAGTGGGGTTCATTCCAGGAATGAAAGGATGGTTCAACATCTACAAATCAATCGATGTGATGCACCATATTAACAAACAGAAGATAAAACTCAAGCTACAACATCCATTTATGATTAAAACAATTAAATGAGTATAGAAGGAAAGTACTTCATTGTAATAAAGTCCATCTATGACCAACCCTCAGCTAACATCACACTCAAGCTTTTCCTCTGAGATCAGGACAAGACAGAATGCCCATTATCACCACTGTTATTCAACTTTGTGCTAGAAGTCCTAGCCAGAGCAATTGGGCAAGAAAAAGAAATAAAAGACATCCATATTGGGAATGAAGAAGTTAATGACCACTATTTGTAGATGATACAGTTCTATATATAGAAACCCTAAAGATGCCACCAAAAGACTGTTAGAAACAATAAATAAATACACTAAAGTTGCAGAATACAAAATCAACATACAGAAATCCATTGCATTCATATATACTAACAGCAAATATCGGAAAGAGAAATGAAAAAAAAAACCCCACAACAATCCCATTTACAACTGTAAAAGAAAGAAAAAATATCTACAAATAACTATAACAAAGGGGAAGAAGGACCTGTACACTGAAAACTGCAAAACATTGTTGAAAGAAATTTAAAGATATTTTGTGTTCATGGATTAGAAGAATTAACATTGTTAAAATGGCCATATTACCTAAAGCAATATACACATTTAATGCATTTTTTCACAGAAATAGAACAAAAAAAACCCCTCAAATTTATATGGGACCAAAAAAAGACCCCAAATAGCCAATGTGATTCTTAGAAGAAAAGAACAAAACTGGGTGCATAACACAGAATGACTTCAAACTATACTACAAATCTACAATAATCAAAACAGCATAGTTTTGGCAGAAAAACAGACACATAGACCAATAGAACAGAATTAACAGCACAGAAATAAACCCATATACATATGGGCAAACACTTTATGACAAAGAAGGCAAGAACATGCAATGGAGAAAGAAAATACTTTTCAGTGAATGGTGTTTGGAAAACTGGTAAGCCACATGCAAAAGAGTAAAGTTCGAGTGCAATCTGATGCCATACACTGAAGTTAACTCAAAATGGATTAGATACTTGACTATAAAACCTGAAACTATATAATACATAGAAGAAAATATAGTCATAAACATATAGGCCTTGGTCTGAGAAGGTATTTTGTGAACTTGAACTCAAAAACAAGGGAAGCAAAACAAAAGAAAATGAATGGGACTACATCAGACTCAAAAGTTTCTGGACAGCAAAAGAAACTGTTAACAAAACAAAAAGGCAACCAACTGAATGAAAGAAGGTAGTTTCAAATGATACTTCTGATAAGGGGCTAATCTTCAAAATATATAATGAACCCATACAACTCAACAACAACAACAACAAACAAACAATCCAATTAAAAAATGGGCAGAGGCCCTCAGAGACAATTTTCCAAACAGGACATACAGATGGACAACAGATATATGAAAAGATATTCAATATCACTAATTATAAGAGGAAAATGCAAATTGAAACCACTAGGAGATCTACCTCCCACCTGTTAGCATGGTTGTTCTCAATAGGATAAGAAATAACAAATGTTGGAGATGTTGTGGAGAAAAGGAAACCCTCACTTACTGCTGGTGGAACTGTAACATGGTGCAGTCTCGATGGAAAACAGTATAAAGGTTGCTCAAAAAATTAAGAATAGAGTTACTCTATGACCCAGCAAACCCTTTTCTAGTTATGTACCTAAAAAATTTAAAAACATTTTTCGTAAAGATAAATGAGTATGTACTCCTATGTCCATTGCAATATCATTCACAAAAGCTAAGACATGGAAAAAAATCTCTTTCAGTAGATGATTGGATAAGGAAAGTGTGTACATATATACAATGGAATACTACTCAGCCATAAAAAAGATGAAATATTCCCATTTTCCACAGTGTGAATAGATCTTGAGAGTGTTATGCTACATGAAATAAGTTAAATGGAAAAGAAACAGAATCATATGATTTCACTCATATATGGCATATAAAATAAAAGTAAAAAATGAATAAACAAAAATATAACAAACAAACTCATAGATACAGAAAATAGAATGGTAGTTACCAAAGGGGAAGGGATTTGGGGAACGGATGAAGAGGGCAAAGGGGGTTAAATACACGGTGATGAAAGGAGACTAGACTTCAAGTTGTAAACACACAATAAAGTACATAGATGTCATATTATGAAGTTGCGCACTTGAAATTTACATAATGTCATTAACCAACATTACCCCAATAAATCTAATTTTAAAGATGACCAAAAATATTGTTCATCTGTTTAATACATAAATACATATATGGCCACATATCAAACTATGCACCTAAAATCTTACTTAGATGGAGTTTAATTCATATAACTCATACTTGCACGTGCACACTGAGACTGTGGGATACTCAGGTTAAAGAGTATCTACTTGTTTCCTAGGGAATGAGAGAAGTTGCTTTTTGTTTAGCAACTGGTTCAAATTGGTAGCTCATAATTTCCCTTCACCATGCAGTTCAGTAAGATTAGAATAGGTACGTGTCCTGTGATCGCAGAAATAGCTGCACAAGGGCTCACTCTACCTATCTGTGCCTTATGGAGTTAATTTTTCCCAGCTAGAAGTACCAAGAAATGCTTAAGTTGACAAGGAAATTTAACAAGAACTGTTACTCTAAGCATGTCAATGGGAGTTAAGATTGTAGGGGAAGAAAATATTTCTTTTCCTCTTAATCATTTTAGGTTCATTGCCTGGGGCCCTGTAAATTAAACAAAAAACGAGTTAATGAACAGAAGCTCATTAACATGTACCCTGCACATACACGTGGGAGCACCCAGTGATGAGTAACTCAAATGGGTGATTAGAACTTGGGTTTAGATGGCATCTTAACAAAAGAACAATAATTTTGTAGACAAGTGACAAGACAAAAGAAAGACTTCGAGCTTCTAGAGACAGCAAATTATGGAAAGGCAAATATATGGGGAAACCAGTGGTCGATAAGGGTTAATTTTAGGAAAGTTTGTTGTATGATGCAACCTCTGGACTGAAAAGGGTCTGGAGTTGTCTTCGGTGATTAACTGCTGTTCTCCCTGAGAGAGAGAGGGGAGGGGGCACCTTTACAAAAGTATGCCCTGCTTTTAGGAAAAGAGAGCTTTTCTTATTTCCACGTAATTACCTTCAGTGCAAAAAAAAAAAAAAATCCTTATGCCAAAGGGGTATATTTTGTGGTGGTGTATTCTGCCACCCTTCAAGGTCATCACAAATCTTCTTCAATGATGCAGTTCAGGGAATGTATTTCTTCATTTTATTAAGGTCTTTGCATGGGAAAAAAATTTAATCTGTGTTTCATTCACATGTTTTAGACTTAAACAAGGAGAAAAAATGCATTTTTTCTGTACTTCACCGAAAAGTAATTTTATAGTATCATTCATCCTGAAAGTCTTGTGTGAGTTTTATTTTCATATATATTTAAGTATTGAAAAAACCAAAAATAAAACAAGGCCTCTTGTGATTAGCATATGCTCTGTGGAATAGCAGATGTTGCAAAGTACCCTGAGGACAAAAGGAGCTGCCAAAATTGAACACATCAGTTTTAACAACTTTGCAACACATTTTTGCCAAGTGTTTTAAGTACAGGAAATGACTTGAGACACTCTGTATTTTTTTTTTTTAAATTTAAACCATGACTAAAGGTTGAGTCTTTAAGAAGATCTGAGGCAAATAGCCAATTAGTGCTATGCCCAGACCCATATATATGTTGTCTACAAAACACCCAGACCAATATATATGTTGTCTACAAGAGACCTGCCTCAGAATAAAGATAAATACAGATGAAAAATAGAGGGATTTCATGCAAATGGAAGGGAAAAAAAGCTGGGGTAGCAATAATTACACCTGATAAAATAGACTTTAAAACAAAGGCTATAGTAAGAGGCAAAGAGGACGCTACATAATGATAAAGGGAACAACCCAACAAAAAGATAGAGCCCATGTAAACATTTATGCATCCACCATAGGAGCACCTACATATGTAGAGCAAATCTTGATGAACATTAAGGAAGAGAGTGACAGTAATACAGTCACAGTGGAGGATTTTAACACCTCATTCACATTAATGGATAGATCTTCCAGACAGAAAATCAACAAGGAAATGTCAGCCTTAAATGACACACTAGTAAGATGAATTTAATTGGTATCTTCAGAGCATTTCACCCCAAAGCAGCAGAATACGCATTCTCTTTAAGTACACATGGAATGTTATCTAAGGTAGACTCCATGTTAGAACATAAAACAAGTCTCGATAAATGCAAGATTGATATATCTAGTATCTTCTCTGACCATAATGGTATGAACTAGAAATCCATCACAAAACCAAAAATATAAATATAAATACTTAAAAATATTTTTTAATATAAAAAAGGATTGTTTGGTTGGTGGATTATTGGTTGGTGGGTTATTTTTTTCTACCTAAAATATATAGGTTTGTATTAAAATTTACTTTAAAGTACATATATAATAAATACACACACTAGATTATAAATAATCTAATTTTGGTAGATTGTTCTGTTATAATAATTTTATATTGTCAGCATGTCCAAAACTGTTTACAAACAGTGACCCAGCAATTCCCAAGAAATCTGAAACACTAATTCAAAAGAATATATATGCACCCTTGTGTTCACTGCAGCATTATTTACAATCGCCAAGATTTGGAAGCAGCCCAAGTGCCCATCAGTGGATGAGTGGATAAAAGAGCACTGGTACATTTACACAATGGAATAGTACTCAGCTGTAACAGAGAAAGAAACCTTACCCTTTGCAATAGCATGGATGGACATGGAGAGCATTATGCCAGTCAGAGAAAGACAAATACCATATGGTTTCACTTATATGCGGAATCTAACCTAATGAACTAAATTAACAAATAAACAAAATAGAAACTGTCATAGGGAATGAGGGTTGCAGGGTTGGGTGAAAAAGGTGAAGGGATTAAGCAAAAAAAACAAAACTAACCCTCATCCATACAGACAACAGTATACTGATTACCAGAGGGAAAGGGGGTGGGGGGAGGTAGAGGAGGGTAAAGGTGGGTAAATGGTGGTGATGGAGACTTGACTTGGAGTGGTGAGCACACAATACAATATAGAGATGATATATTACATAACTGTATACCTGAAACTTATATAATTCTATTAACCAATCTCATCCCAATAAATTCAATTAAAAAAAAGCAAAAATAAATCTACACCCATCTTTGCAAATCTCTCTGTGTACAGTAACCCAAAAGGTTATTACTTCAATTACCTAAATAGGTTGATGATAAGACCCCCATCATATTTTCAAAATTATTTGCACTATATGGTCTAAATTAGTGGGTATGAATAAAGAATTAGAGGAAATATCAAAATATTTAAAAAAAATACTTCAGTGTGACATTTAGTTTCACATCTTTCATTCTTTGGATTGTAAACCTTTATTTATGCTCTCATCCAAGACATAATTATTGTTTCCATGCAATTGACATTCATAATTACAGATACCCAAGACATATTTATGGGGCATGGGAATTAAAAATCCTGAAATAAGCTATAATTATTTTAATGGGTTAATTTTATTGGAATAGATATTTGCTTAAAGGAAAAATCAGCAGTATTTTTGGACATGTATTTTGCATATATATGCATATATTTATGTTTGAACCACAACCACTGAACCATCTTGATGGTTTATTTTCACATACAAGTGAACATCATATGTTTAGTCTTAGCGTGTGACAGATGACGTTCTTTTACAGCCTCTGACAACGGCCTTAATTCTAACCATATTGGTCACAGATTTATTACCAGAGACAGGAAAACAAGTTAAAATACAAGCAGATTGGGTCAATCATTCATTATTTGCATATTCAAGCAAGTCTTTTACACAGTGCTTACTTACCTCTATATGCCCAGGTTTATTGCCAATATAACCGTAGACTGTATCTAGGATATAGGGAAGGGATGTTGTTTTCAAGTGGTTATCTATGCATATATACATGAAATGTATATAGTGTAAATGAACCCTGAAATTGTCAAAATAAAATAGAAAAACTAGGAAATAATGATTCTATTGTTCAGGCAAAAACCTCACCTATCTCTCAGAACCCAGCTTAGAAATCATTTGCTTTGAGAAGCTTAACTGATCTATTCTCCATTTACTCCCATCTATGGATAATCTGTTTTCTATTGTGCTACCTTGATGTACTTTTAATGACTCCTGTACTTATCCCATCTATTGTAATTTATTTATTCATATCGTTGCTTCTATATATAGTTGCTCCAAGTAGCTCATAAGCTAATTATAGGGATGAATTTTTATTTCTCCAGTTTCTAGCTCCATGCTTTGTACATTGAAAGCATTTACGGAAAGTGTGTTGGTGTGCATTGCTAGGTGAAAGCACCAAATATGAAAAGGCTACATGCTGTATACATACTGTATACATACTGTATAATCCCAAATCCATGATATTCTGAAAAGGGCCAAACTACAGAGACAATAAAAAGATCAGTGGTCCCCAGGGGTTTGGATGGAAGGAAAGAGGGAAGAATAGGCGGAACACAGAGGAATTTTAGGGCAGCGAGGTTATTCTGTATGATACTGTAATGGTGGACATATCACATACACTTGTCAAAACACATGGAATTGTTTAACACAGAGAATGAACCCAGCAGAAACTATGACCTTAGTTAATATGACCTTAGAAACTCAAAGATAGTGATATAATTAAATCATCTAAAATTATAAGTTAACTAGAGCCTCTTATTCTTGCAATAAATTTTTTTAAAATTACAAACTTACTGCCAAGCCATGTGTGAGGAGCTAGGATATAACAGAATATCACATAGTTCCAACAATTAAGGAGTTTATGTTTTCTTGAGTGTGCATGTTTTTGTGTGAAAATATTTTCAGCTCCTTTGGGTAAATACTAAGGGGCACAATCGTTGGGTCTTATGGTAAGAGTATGTTCAGTTTTGTGAGAAAACACCAAACTGTCTTCCAAAGCGGCTGCACCATTTTGCTTTCCCACCAGCAATGAATGGAAGGCCTGTGCTCTCAGCCTCAGCAACATTTGCTGTTGTCAGGATTCTGGATTTTGGCCCTTCTAGTAGGTGTGCTGTAGTATCTCACTGTAGTTTTAATTTGAATTTCTCTAATGAGTTGCGATATAGAGAAACTTTTTTTAAAAATGTTTTATTTTTAAAGAGGGGGAGAGAAACATCAGTGTGTGGTTGCCTCTCATGCGCCCCCATCTGGGGACCAGGTCCGCAACCCAGGCATGTGCCCTGACTGGGAATCAAACCAGTGACCCCCTGGTTTGCAGGCCGGCACTCAATCCACTGAGCCACACCATCCAGGGCAGAGAAACTTTTTATATGTTTATTTGCCACCTGTGTAGCTTTGTCAGTGAAGTGTCTATTAAGATTTTTGGACCACTTTTAACTCTGGTTGTTCTTTTTCTCATTGTTGAGTGTTGAGTTCTTTGTAAATTTTGAATTACAGCTCTTTATCAGGTATGTCTTTTGCAAATAGTTTCTCCACAGGGTTTATAGTCTCATTCTCTTGAAACTGTCTTTCATAGAGAAAAAAATTGTTTACTTTTAATGAGGTCTTGTCTATCAAGTCTTTCACAGATTGTGCCTTTGGTATTGAATTTATAAAGTGACTGACAAACCTAAGGTCATTTAGATTTGCTCCTATGTTATCTTTCAGGCACTGTATAGTTTTGCATTTTACATTTAGGCCTGTGATCCATTTTGAGTTAATTTTTGTGAAGGACACTGTAAAGGCCTATGTCTAAATTAATATTTTTTGCATGTGGATGTCCACCAGCCCAGAGGGGACTTTGGGTGTGTCCGATAGAAGAAAGGGGCCCGATAATGAGACCTGGTCTAGTGCATGAGCAATGAAGGAGTACCTTTGTGAAGGAGCCGGATACCAGAATTGAACCCATGTGTTGGAACACGCACCTGGGAGATTTCCCATAAGCGCTGGAAATGGGGAAAGCCTTAAAGGAATAGCACTGTGCTTTTTAACCAGTCCAGAGCAAGGCCCTTGCCAGATCTTTGTCACTGCCAGTTGCTATGGCATAAGCCTTTTCACTTCTGCCACCTGGTGGGTCCCCGCCATGTATATTTGTCACCCCAGTGTAATAAAGGAAGGCAGATGTTTCTTTTCTCTCTTCCATTCCCTGGAGAAAAATCATGAACAGTCCAAGTCCATAGCGGGGCCTCATCCCCTCCTCTCCGAGTAGTTGGAGCATAGTCTTGATCCCAATTTTGACCAAGAATACGTGATCCGGATATTGTTGGCCACTTGGAAAGGATTTTACCTTCTTCCAGTTTTGGTCTAATTTGCATTGCTGACAAAGGCCATCTAGGAAAGACTATAGCACTTTGTGGTGCTATTTTGTGGCTTGGATTCCAGTATTGTTTTGTGGGTCCAGAGGTCACCCTGAGAAGGAAAGAGTTGTTGTGATGATCTCCAGGGCTTAGGGGAGAAGAACTGGTTCCTTATCCCCAGGGGGGGTCCCATCACTCCCAGTGCTATTGCGGAAAAGCTGGTTTCCAGGTACCACCCTGAGCCCTGATGTCCAGAACTCGGTTTGCTGGTATCACTTGTGGTAAGACTACTGGGGCCAGGTCGAAACCATAATTGGAACAGAAACACTGAATGTGATTAATAGGGTCTGGAGGAGACTGCATTTAACTAGAGAGAATGTGCCCCTTCTCCAAGTGCATCCGCAGACGATCCAGTGAGTATGGCTGTATGAGATGAGCGTGTACCCTTTGGGCCAGTGTTTTTGTTTGAGCTGAGGTCATTGTCAGGGCAAATGAGGATTTGTTTACTCCTATAGCCTCTGAACTGTTCACCTCAAGGCCACTGCTTCTCAGTCAAGAAAAGGAAAACACCAAGAGGGGAAGTCCCATAGTCCAAGGATGTGGCTTTTATGACCCAGCTGGCATTTTTGTTGACTTAGATAGAAATGCTCTTTATTGCCTGCCAATATTGCCTGTCACTAATGGAGGGCTGCTCTTCCCCAGGCACGAAGACAGAGACGGTCAGGGCCATACGGGGTTGACAGACCTGGATTCTTAAGTTCGTAGATGCAAACTTTTGTTGAACCATTTTTTTATGAGTCTTATTGAGATGTATCTGACATGCTGTAAATTGAATATATTTACTGTGTGCAATTTGACGTACATATAAGCCCATAAAACCATCATAATCATACTAATGAACACACCCATCACACCTGTATTCCCCATGTGCTCTCTTACACTCTCTCCCTGATCTCATGGGTATTCCACGTGACCTTGGTTTCCTTTCTTTGGCAATAAATTAGTTTGCACTCTCTGGGTTTTTATAGGATTAGAATCATAAGTGTATGCTTTTTTTATTCTTGTATCCATCATCACACATAAGTATTTTAGGATTAATCAATGTTACTTATGCAAATAGTTCATTATTTTTATTGCTGAGCAATATTCTGTTGTATGGCTATACCACTATTTATCCACTCACCTGTTAATGGACATTTGGGCTGTTTCTGATTTTTAGCTATTACAAATAAAACTGCATATTTAAAGTGTACAATCTGATGCTTTGATGCATGATCAAGTCCTTGTAAACAAAAGCTTCTTCTTGAACTTTTTAATATATTCCTTGTGACATATGAAATTACTGATACAAGGATGTGTCCGGTCTTCTGGCCTGGATATCTTCCTGTGCATGTACAAATGGAGAGGAAAGTGCTGTAGAGCTCTCCGACGCTTCCGTGGCCTCCGTCAGTGACCGTCATCTCAAGGCCATTCCCCTTTCCCCGGTCTGCCACATCACGGTATTATTGTATTCGTAATCCCAGACACCATGTCATGTAATGTATAACCTATTCAGGATGCATTTCTAAAATGTAATATCATGCCTTTAGTAACTATCATACAAAATAAAAATATTTAAATATGACAAAAACGGGTAAGGTAAATGAATCAATAATTCACAGAATAAAAAGAAAGGTAAAAATGACCAATAAGCATATGAAAACTATTGAACCCTACTAAAAATAAAGATATATATATTCAAATAAAAACAACAACTTAATTTTGTGCCTACGTTTGGCAAGATTTAAAAGTGTAACAGCATTAGTGAGTTAATAGGGAAATGGTTACTCCCATACTAATAGGTGGGAATATAAACTGGTATTGCATTTTTGAAAGGTTAATCTAGCATATCCATTTAACTCAGAAATTTTAGTATTAACATAAGAAAATAATTAGAAAAGTAAAACAAAATGTAAAATGCAAATAACCTAAATGCCCAACAATAGTATATCATCAAGTTAACTTAAAAATTTAGGTCCATGCCTTTCACAGAATATTTTGTTATTTAAAATAATGTTGTTAGTAGGATAGCAAATCATTTAACTTCATTTGCTAAATTTTTACAAACCTATGAATAACCACATGCCATATACAGAAACAATAAAATTATTAAAAGATGTGTATTTAATTATGGATCACATTAGTATTATATAATACAATTAAAACTGCTTTATTTATATGTTTAAATGTGAACAACATGTCTTATATTATTAGCAAAATCATGCATGTGTTTGCAATATTTTGTAAATGGCAGTATAATTTAAACAATCAATGTTCATTTAATTATAATCTCCTTGTAGACCACATGAATTTAATAAAGAAAAGACTTTTGAAATATAATATGTTTATAAGAATATGATAAAAAAGAAGTTACAAAACTATATATACCAAAACATTTATAAAATTATAATTGACAGTATTAATAATAACAGCAGCAATAAAGATAATGCAGTATTCGTAGCATGGAGTATCAAAGAAAACATTTTCTGGCATTATTTTTCAACTTATCCATTATACCTTAGCCCTGTTAAATTTTAATTATGATGGTTACACTGTCCTTACATAAGAAAATGTCCTTCCCTGTTGACCCAAAATGGGATAATGGGCCATTATGTCAATAGCTTACACTCAAAAGATTCTGGGGAAAAGAATTTCTTCTATTATTTTTTGAACATTCTCTTAAGTTTGAGATTATTTCAAAATAAAGAGTAATTTAAAAGTCTTACCAAAGGAACTCACTCATAAATCATACGTGCAACTTATAGTTCATTGGCACAAGGGAAGGCTGTATCTCTGTAAATAACTTTATTTATAACAGATTGAAGTATATTTTTAATCTATATATCTTGCCAGTATGTTTCAAAGAATGAACAAACTCAGTATTTCATAAGGTCACATATTGTTTTACCAGATGTAAATATAACCATTTATTCATTATAGATTTATTCCATCGTGTACTCTTCAAAGGTACATTTGGAATTTGTTAGTTTCTTAAAAACCAAAAAATGGGCATTTCGCTTTCTAAAAGCACTTTATGTATGCCGCTTACTTTGTGCATTTTACTTGGAATGTAAATTCCTAAAAAGAAAAAGAGAACTATTAATAATGAAATTCTGTCGTTACTATTATACCTTTGCCATTTTTAATGTAGTGTGTGTCTTTTTGAAACTGATTGACATTTATAAAATATCAACTTTGTAAAAAAAGTTATTAAACCACACTTTTTCCTCATATGCCTCCTCAAATCTAGACTTGTTTATGCCTATCTTACTTTTTGGTCTGGAAATTATATTAGGTTAGTTTGGTATGAGAAGTTCTCACTGAACCCAGGCTGGCTCCTAGTGGTAACCATCTTACCCCACTAACAGCTCAAAAATAATTGATTCAATATTCAAGCATAAAATTATGCTGGAGATGGATGTCAAACTCATCCCACTACAACTTCTGGAATTTATCTATGCTAACCTCTTCCCTTACCCCAGGTCTCCCTAACTCTCATCTTGACCTGTCTTTTGAAAACAGCCATTTGCTCATTTCTGGTCTTCTGACACCTGTCACATTCTCCTCCAAGTTTGTTCACAGCAGCTCTTCAATCACAAAAGAGAATGCTTAGATGGCGAAGAATGTGTGGATTGATAATTAACTCATTTTAAAAGTATCCAGGTGATGCCTTTAAATCTTCTAAACTTCTTGTGATCTCCAGAACAAGTCTGCTTTGTTCTTTCTAGCTCAAACAACGCTCTCCTGGATAAAAAGACTACAAAGCAGCATCATAGAAGTATGGATACTTAAATATTCACTGTTATCTGTTTATATTGGCTACTATAGCTCCTCTCCACATACATATATACACACATATATATGTATATATGATATATTATATACTTATGTGTACATATATTTTTGTTTTGTTTTACTTCACATATGTTAGAGAACATTTTTATCACCTGCCCCATGATTTCAAAATCTTAGGCCAAGACAGAATGATCACCATAAAACTCTTCTTCAAATCTTGTGCATTTCTTTTTATTCTTCTACCAGTCTTCACACAGCTGGCTCTTTATTACTCCCTTCTCAACTCAATGTCCCTTTCTCAGGGGCCTCCCTACACTGCTGGAAATGATAGAATCTTTCTGTTTCTGCCATCCATGTCACTCCACTTCAATCCTGCTTTATGGTTTTTGTATCACTTATCGCTCCCTGCAATAATTATTTTTTCTGTCTCTTTTGATTAGAAGGGAAGCTCCATGAAGGCAGGTATCCTGTGTCACCCCAGGGTTTATTTCTGACCCAAGCACATGATCAATGTCATCTAAATATCTGTTTAATACACTGCTAATATTCAAACCATCAACCGGCACAGCGCGGACGCTGAACAACCTGAGCAGACGCTAGATGTGAACGATTGGAGCTTAGCTGCTGATCGAACGTTAGCCTTAGTTAATGAATAGGTGAATCTAAGCTCATGTCGTCTGCCCCCTGTCCAGGAGCTACTTACTGCTTTCCATATTGGGTTTTTTACTTTAGAATACTTTTCAAATTTATACCTATAAGAGTGATCACACTTTCAGTTGTAAACCAGGCCTTCAAGGGATCGACTAACGCACAGTGAGCCTCCTGGTGCTGTGCTCCGTAGTCTCACATCCATCACCCGGCGCACCCTTCCTGTTGAAATTGTTACCGAAGCTATTTTCCCCGTCTCGAATTTTGTGCAGCTGACCTGAGAAAGATTAAATGACTTGCACAGCCGGTAAGGGGTAAGTTGGGATCCATGTGTACTGCTCCTTCCATTTAGGAAGACTTACTTTGCCCTTGTTCTTTCTAAAACTCAATCCAGAAAAATCTTGGTACTCGGCTCCACCTACCCATACAGTCACTCAGTGCCCAGGGTCGTATTCCTACCATACAATTCTAAAAATGACCTAAATATATCAACAATGTCTTCTAGAAACATTACTCAATTAAAACACCAATCAGAAAAAAATGGTAGTAGATAACAAACATCATAGAATTGGACAGGCTCTCAACTGTACCGCAGAATAATACAGTGACAGCACACAGGGTGGTGTCGTATTGGTCAGCTCTGCCATTCACTCATGGTGGGAAGTTGGACAATTAACTAAGTATCACTGAGCCTCACTTTCCTCTTCTGTAGATCACTAGAAACAGTAGTTCCAATCTCATAGCATCACTTTAGGGACTAAAAGAGATCATGTGTGTAAACCTCTAACTATAATTCCTATTACAGATCAAGCCCTTCGTAAGTAACTACCACCTTCATTATCACCATCTCGGAAACATGTTCCAGGAAACAAATGCACACCTACTTAACCATGTCAAGCCACTGTAACCTTGAGTACCATAATTCATTCCCCTTCCCAGTCTAATGTGAGGTTTCTGGGTACTTTGTTTTTTTAAATTATATTTTATTGACTATGGTATTACAATTATTCTGGTTTTTCCCTTTTTGCCCCCCTCCCTAAGTATCCCCCACTCCCTAAGGCAATCTCTCTGCCATTGTTCATATCCATGGGTTATGAGTATTAGTTTTTTGGCTACTCCGTTTCCTATATTGTACTTTACATACTCATGGCTATTCTGTAGCTACCTATTTGTACTTCCTAATCCCCTCACCTCTTCATTCATTCCTACACACCCCTTCCCATCTGGCAACCATCAGAATGCTCTCTGTATCCATGATTCTGTCTCTGTTCTTCTTGTTGGCTTAGTTTGTTTTTTAGATTCAGTTGTTGATAGATATGTATTTTTTGCCATTTTATTGTTCATAGTTTTGATCTTCTTCTTTTTCTTAAATAAGTCCCTTTAACATATAATTAATGGTTTATATAAAAATGGTTTGGCGATGATGAGCTCCTTTAGTTTTTTCTTGTCTGGGAAGCTTTGTATCTGCCCTTCTATTCTAAATGATAGCTTTGCCGGGTAGAGCAATCTTGGCTGTAGGTCCCTGGTTTTCATGACTTTGAATACGTCTTGCCAGTCCCTGCCAGCCTGCAAAGTTTGTCACCAGCTTGTCAGCCCTGTTGGGGGAGGGCTAAGAAAAGGGACAATGGCCTCTGCTCGCCTCGATGGTAGACACAACAGTTTCTCCCTGTATGCCACTGGTCCCTTTCCAGCTGCTACCCTGGTGCTGGAGCTCAGAGAGAGTGAGTCTGAGTAGGTGAGTCTGCGTGTGGGTTCTTTAAGAGGAACTGCTTGTGGCTCTAGCAGTTTATCCCACTGACTCAATCCCTGCTGGGTTTTGCAGCCAGAAGTTGTGGGGACTTATCTTCCTGGCACTGAATCCTGGGCTTCAGTGCCTGGTGTGGGGCTGGAACCCCTTGTTCCCAAGATATCCCTCCCGAATTTTTATCCACATGGGTGTGGGACCAGCCCGTTCTGTGTCTGTGCCGGCCCTACCAGTCTGGGTGGATGTGGTTTCTTTAATTCTGTAGTTGTCAGACTTCCATTCAACTCAATTTCTGATGTTCCTGAGTGATGGTTGTTCTATGTTTTAGTTGTGATTTTGACATGGTTGTGTGAAGAGGCAAGCCATACCGTCTATGCTGCCGTCTTTTCCAGGAGTGGGTAGATTTCGGTACTCGTAAACCCCACTAATTCTCTTCAGGAACATAGCATAAAAGGTACTCCCTGGGAACAGCGGATCTAGAAATTCCCCAGAACAAACAGCTCTTCCCTGACCTGCTCCCATTCTTTGTGTCCTATTTGCAAGGAATTCTCAGCCTGGCTTACAAAAAGTATGGAGGTGGAGGGAGGGAGAGGGAGAGGAAAGAAGAGGAGGAAGGCAGGGGGTTGGTAAAGGAAGGACAAGTAGTTTCCTTAGAGACATATATGGGCTTTCCTATTAACCTGAGTCCTAATGTAACACATGAGAAAACTGAGGATCTGATTTGTAGATGCCCATATAGCTCAATCGCATCAGCCTGTATGAGGGAACATTTCCTTGACTTCCAAGTCACAGATTCTAGAAGTTCTGAATCTGGTTTTCTGTTATGTATTCTAACCCTCTGAACCAAAAATAGATTCACCAATGAATGTTTTCCACCCTTAATATATAAAGGCTATTAAATATACTACCATAAAAAATTCTATGAATTTATGAAACATGGAAAATCATGTATTAAAATCTCTTCATTAAAAAAAAAAAAAGAAAGTCTCTTCAATGTCCAGGCAACAAGCTTCTGACCGTTTCCACTACCCTTTCCCCTCCTGTCTGGGCTGTTCCTGAACATGTGTCAGGATTCAGCAGAAACAGTACTTTCTACAGGAGCCTTCTCTCCCCTCCCCCTACCTCACCCCACCTCACTCCACTAAGACGTTCTGACTCACACTCCCATGTACCTGGCCTGTGTCCAAATTATTGTCTACCTCCCCAGCCAGCTTAGGTTACAAACTCTCTTGGGTGGGACCATTTGTTTTATTTACTGCATGTCTTCATGTCCTAGTGCAGGACATATCTTTGGTGCCGCCAAAATATTTGTTGAATAAATTGTATGAATTATAAATGTTTAACATATGAAATAGAAGTTACTTTAGAGCAGTTGTTCACAACCGATGCCAGACAGCGTGGGAACGCAGGGTGTGGCAATTATTCAGAGGTTCCTCTCTCTCAGTCCTCAGGTCACCTTTAGGAGAGTAGTTTTTTCACCCACCTCCACCTCCTGTCACTGCCATGTGACCATTTGGCAGCTGTAACCATGGCCATTCAATTCTTTTCCCATTTCTCTTGCATTCTGCTTTTTCCATTCACTGGAATGTGATGCCTTGTCAATTATAAGTCACAATTCTGGCTCAATCATTAATGCATTTTTAAGGTTCCTCAATATAGTTTAGTTAATAAACAGACATCCATTCCCAAATTGGAAAACCTATTTGTTATGAGATGAATTCTGTCCCTCCCCAAATTCGTCTGTTCGAGGCCTAACTTTAGGACCTTAGAATATGACTGTCTTTGAAGGTGGGGTCTTTAAAGAGGTGACTATCAGGAGGCTGTTAGGCCCTACTCTAATTGGGCTGGTGTCCTTACAAGAGGAGGAAATGTGAACAGGCAGGAAGACACCAGGGTCTCCCGCACACAGGAAAAGCCACGTGAGGACACGGCTAGACTGTGGCCATCTACAAGCCAAGGAGAGAGGCTTCAGAATAAGCCAAACTTGCCAATATCTTGGTCGTGGATTTCAGAGTCCGAAACTGTGAAAAGTAAATTTCTGTTGTTTGAGCCACAGAGTCTCTATTGTGTTGTTATGGCAGCCATGGCAGACTAATACATTATGAAACGTTAAAATATCTCACCTATACTGTGGAGCTAAAAATTGATCCTTATCATCATTGTTTTTCCAGTGTTGACTAAGTGCTTATCTCTAAATCTAGAAATAAATATGAACATTAAGGAAGATCCCGATAATAATAATTCATCGATCACCAAATAGTGCAAGGCACTATACTGGTTGTTTCATGAAATATCCATTTATTCCCTACTTAAGAGCTCAGGAAACTTAGGACCACAGAGGATAGATAACCAGACCATGATCATACAATTAGCAAGAGGAAGAGACTGTATTTGAACATATGTTTGTCTAAGATAGCTGAGCGTGGTGGAAATGGCAAAGGCTTTGGAACCACGAAGTGGGTTTGAACCAGATTTGCTGGAAATTTCAAAGGGTGACCTTTGAATAGGTCACTTGTCTTCCATCAGCCTCAGTTTTATCTGTAAAAACAAGAGTAATATTTACCCTGCAGGGTTGGTGCAAGGGTTACATGAGATATCCTACGAAGGAACAAGAACGTAGTAGAGATTCAAGAATAGTCAGTTCTTGCTGTAGCTTGCGAAGGCAAAGCCAAGAAAATGACGCTAGACAGCAGTACTAGCAGAAACTGCCTTCTTTATGCAGGGCTTCTTGGTTTCAGTATGGGGGTGGGGGCGCGAAGCCTATTTCTGTATCGCTTTATATGTGATCATTTAAAAATTCAATCAGGTTGTTACTTTTCAGGTGACTAACCTATCTGTCTCTGCCTGAGCTGAGCCTGTAACCGGCTGGCACTTGGGATATCTGTGTTCACTCCTGGGCATAGGAGGAAGGGAAATCGAGCTAAGACTGATTTTAGCAGGTTGGAACTGAGTCAACTAAGACCAGTGTGTGTGTGTGAAAATACATGTCGGATCATGAAATTGCAATTTAAATTTGTCTATTTTTAACTTGTATTTCTTAAAGAAATCACCCTTCAATCATGGCTGAAAGTACAGCTCAGCTACAATGACCTCAAAACAGTTTGATTTAGAAAGAAAAGTGTGACTCAGGAGCCAGTTGCACATTGAGCCCCGTCCACATCCTTCAATCTTCTAGGTAAGTGACCATGGCCCAGTTCGGTAGCCTCCTCAAACCTGTTAGCCTCAACTGTAAAACGACCATAATGGTAACTACCTCACTGCTGGGCTGTAAACAGTAAATGCAGTTATATAGAGCTTAGTGATACTAGCATTTACATAACATTTGCTACGTGCCAGTCACTGGTCTAAGCACTTGACTTGTATTTATTTAATTCAGAATAGTTTTCATAACACCTTTATGAAATAGGTACTATTTTGCTGAAATATCAAAACATTCTTCTTCATACCAATGTATTTTTTCTTTCTTTGGTATTATACTTAAGATTACAGTTTTATTATACAGGATACACATAAGATGAGTGTTAGGGTGGTTGGTGACACGGGCTGTGAAAGAATTCAGAGAGAAGAAAGTGTAGAGAATTAAGTTTTTATTCACTCTCTAAGAAAGGAGGGGCAGGGTGTGGAGAGACACACCAGAGTTGAGGGGTAGGGGTTTTGAGCTTTTATTGGATTATAATTGGATTAAAAAAGGGTGGGGGCTTGCTTTTGTGTGGCCCCTGGGCTGTGTTGCAACAAAGGCTACAGTCGTTCCTATTGTTATCTTCTGCCTGTGGCTGTAGGGAGTGGTTAGTTCTGTTCTTGCTTTCCAGTAATTTCCAGTCCTGGGGACAGAAGCTCAGAAGAGTAAAATGGGAGTCACATTTAACAAGGTCACAGGCCTGCTCTGCAAATGGTGTCACAATAGCAAATGGCTCTGGCTTTACCCTTCCAATGAGGTGTGGGAGGGATGCAGGGCATCCGTGCCCTCGCCACGCAGTTAGGGCATCTCACTCGTCCAGCATGCTGATGTGTTCACTAACCACGAAGCTCCCCTGAGCTGTGGTGTCCAGGGTATTTATTGAGGTTTCATTTTATAAGAGTGATTGATTATATCACTGGCCATATGACTGAACTCAATCTCCAGTCCCCCTAAACCCCCGAGATAAGACTGGCCAGAAGCTTCAACCCTCTGATTATGCAGTTGGACTTTCTGGTGATCAACCTCGTCCTAGGGTCTCACCGTGAGTCATCTTAGTTGCATAAAAGGATATCACTCAGGAAATTCCAAGACCTTCAGGAGCTCCATGCTAGGAATCCTGGACAAAGGTAAGACAAATTCCTTATTATAGCACAGTTGGGTTTGGAAGATTGACTAGTTCAGTAGGCAGACATTCCGAGTGAGTCACCAATTTTTTTTATATGTCTGAGGAGCCAAATTTCTTTATGACTGGGGAACCCTAGTTTCTGAATCATCGCTCCTCACTCCAGCCACCTGGAGTGAGTTTTACTCACGTCTACTTCTATGCGAGCAAAACATTGTCATGTGAACGAAACAAGTCCCTATTTCTCTGAGCCTCTGTTAGTTGAATCTTCTGTTATCTGCATTTGAACCCATTCCCAATTGATATGAGGGTTCTACCGGTCTAGAATTCTGAATACTTATTGAAGACCGATAACGTCTAAAGCACTGTGAGAGGTGTACAGATAATTGTTAAACACAGTCATGCCTTCCAGGAATTCACGGCAGCAGGAGAAGAGCTCAGGGCCCATGGGCACGTCGCGTCCTTTTTGAAGGCAGAACGGTTTGTATCCAGGTTCTGCCACGTACACCTCTGTAACCTTGGATGGGCTCCCAAACTTGGTAATCCCATTGACAAAACGGGACGATAATGCACTCTTTATTGTGGACTATGGTGTGGAGCTTGAGAGTTAATCTTTTTAAAAAATTTTATTTTTTAAATTCAATGTATTGGGGTGACGTTGGTCAATAAAATTTTATAGTTTTCATGTTTATATTTCGATGATACATGATCTGGATATTGCATTGTGTGCCCACCACCCAAAGTCAGATCATCTTCCATCACCATATATTTGGCCCCTTTTTTACCCTTTACTAATTCCCCACCCCCTTCACCTTGTGGTAACCATCATACTATTGTTTGTGTCTATGAGTTTCAGTTTTATATTCCACATATGAATGAAATAATATGGTTCTTATCTGTTTTGGACCAACTTATTTTGTTTAGCATAATATTCTCACAGTCCATCCATGTTGTTGCAAATGGCAGTATCTCATCTTTTCTTATGGATGAGTAGTATTCCATTGGTCTTTGGAAATATTTTATGAGTTTGACCCCAAAGGCAAGCAAAGTAAAGGCAAAAATAAATGAATGGGAATAGATAAAATTAAAAAGCTTCCGCACAGCAAAAGAAATCATCAACAAAATAAAAAGGCAAACTAACAAATGGGAGATGATAGCTGCGAACGATAATGCTGACAAAGTGTTAATATCCAAAAATGCTATCTAAAGAACTCATACAACTCAACACTAAACAAACAATCCAATTAAAAAATGGGCAGAGGACCTGAACAAACACTTCTCCCAAGAGGACCTACAGAGTCCCCGGAGGCTCTGCCCCGCCCAACTTATGGGCCCACCGAAGCTGCTTTTCCATATGAATATCTCATCTTGGTTCTTAAATCCTATCAAACAGGCAACAGCTGGCTTCAGTGAGGCCTGCCTGCAGCCAGATTAGATTCACCTCTTGGCTTCAGGCTGGGAATCTCCAAGCCCAGCACAAGTTGCTTTAGAGCTCAGGCTGAGCAGCCCCGAGCAAAACACAGTTAGGGGCTGACCTTGACCTGCACCACCCGGGAAACCCCAGGGCTAGCATACCCAGTGGACAGCTACAGACCACACTGGAGCACCACCACCCTGCCCCTGCACAGCTGATCCTCCATGGGTGGCAGAGGTTGGTGGTCAGTGGTCACAGTCAGTCCTCGTAGCTGATTCACCTGGGTACAAACCTCCCATTGATCTGCCAGCAGCAACCAAGGCTCAACTACGAGAGGAGGGTGTATTCAGTCTACGTGAATGGCACACCTTGAGTATGATAGGGGAGGCTGTGCCACTGGACCCTACAGGACACTTACTGCATTAGGCCACACTACCAAGACATGGAGTCAAAGCAGCTCTACCTAACACACGGAAACAAACACAGGGAGGCTGCCAAAACAGGGAGACAAAGAAACAAGGCCCAGATGAAAGAACAGATCAAAACTCCAGATGAAGAGCTAAACAGAATAGAGGTAGGCAATCTATCAGATGCAGAGTTCAAAATACTGTTCATAAGGATGCTCAAGGAGCTTAGTGAGGACCTCAGCAGCATGAAAAAGACCCAGACAGAAACAAAGGCTACACTCATTGAAATAAAGAACAACTTACAGGGAAATAACAGTAGAGTGGGTGAAGCTGAGAATCAAATCAATGACTTGGAACATAAGGAACCAAAAAACAACCAATCAGAACAACAAGAAGAAAAAAGAATCCGAAAAAATGAAGATAGTATAAGCAGCCTCTGTGACAACTTCAAGAGGTCCAACAGTCTTGTCACAGGGATACCAGAAGGAGAAGAGAAAGAGCAAGGAATTGGAAATCTATCTGAAAAACTAGTGAAAGAAAACTTCCCTAATTTGGTGAAGGAAATAGACATGCAAGTCCAGGAAGCACAAGGAGTCCCGATTATGATGGATGCAAAGAGGCCCACTCCAATGCACATCATACTTAAAATGCCAAAGGTTAAAGATAAAGAGAGAATCTTAAAAGCAACAAGAGAAAAGAAGTTAGTTACCCGATGGTTGCCAGATGGGACGGGGCTGTGAGGGAATGGATGAAGAGGTGAGGGGATTAAGAAGTACAAATAGGTAGTTAAAGAGTAGCCATGGGGATGGAAAGTGTGGTATAGGAAATGGAGTAGCTGAAGAACTTATGTGCATGACCCATTGACATGAACAAATGGGGGGGGGTTGCTTGAGGGAGTAGGGGGCTCTGGATGGAAGGGCGTACAAAGGGAAAAATTAGGACAAATGTAATAGCATAATCAATAAAATACAATTAAAAAAAATTTTTTCCCACTTGTCTTGATTGAACACCCATGTCATTTTTATGTGAACTTCATTCAAGTACAAGCACATACTTTGGCTGGATACTGGAGACATCTACAGATAAAGACACAGCTCTCCTCGAAGACACTCAGAGATTATGAGATAATTACAACAATGTGATTGGAGTATCCCCTGTAGAGTTTTCACAGCTGAGTTGGAAGACAAGTGAAGAAAGTGGGAGGGGAAGGACAGTCAGGTGAGCAGATGCAGTAAGAACAAAGGCCGGAGGCTGGGAAAGTGGGGTAGATTTTAACCAACACATTTCCTAGCCTGTAAAGAGCAGCTGCTCAAAGACATGGGGCATAGCATGCCTTCTGTGTAATGCCCAGGAATTTAAATATTTTAAGGATTTAAAAAGTGACATCTAAACATGATCAGATCAATGTTTTAGAATATTTGCTTGGAGGACTGTGGAAATTGAATTGAGTTTAAGACATTTGGGGGACAAGAAGTAACTCAAAAGGCTAAATGCTGTTGCTGTCATCACGGGAGAAAGTAGAGGAGCTTGAATGTAGAAGAGTTTCCACAATGGCTGTGGAAACTCAGGAGTAAGGGGTACTAACTATGCCTTAGATTCCAGTCTTTCCTATGTGGTGAAAATAAACAAAATAAAAGAAGAACAACAACAAAAAACTGTCTCACATTTTTCTCTGTCTCACATGTATTTTATATTAATAATCCATAGTAACTAGTTAGAACTAATATTTACTGTGCCTTCTAAATTTACTAACACTAATTATAGTCAGAGAAAATTCAAAGCCTTTTTTCCCTATCCTTTTTTTCTTTATTCTCATTGGCGCACTTTGCAAGAAGAAAATAGTTCTTCTTGAGACTATTTCCCCCTATGTGCTGCACCACTTTGCTCTCCCATCATGTTCCCGTGTCACTCTCTTTTGTTAGTTCTTTCCTGATAAAGAAACTGTTCATTTTGTTTTATGTTTTGCGCATGTCACTGGAGGGGTTGGGTTTGGTTTGTTTCATCTTATTTTTTGTCCTCTGCTATTCTCTTTCAGTATGATACCTCAACGTATTGTTCACATTACAATTTTAATTAACATTATAGAATATAAATATCCCTCTTCTTGTCTTAAATTCTCAATACTTTTTCAAGACCCATTTTCAAAGCAACTTAGAGGACCTGCTTCAGTGGCTTACTGAAAACCTGTATCTCTCTTACACAGGCTCCTCAAACACGCCTTCCCCTGCTGAGCCAACTACCTTCCTCCTGTGTCCTGTAAGCAGCAAAGAAGTACACAAAGGTCACCTCCCCAACTGCTTAGATTTCTGTGTTTATAAAAACAAATGCCAACAACATGAGAAAAGAAAGAGTGATTAGGTCTGTGAAAAAGCCCTGGACGCATGCATCTGGGGACACAGCTGCTTCTCAAGTTCCTGGAGGACAGGGAACCTCCGTCTCATACTCTGCTTCAAGCCCCAAAGCAAGTATGATTCAGCGAATCAGCATTCCATTGAACCAACAATACACCAGCCTCACAATGACCTGGAAGTTCTGGCCAAGTACATGAGGATAGTTCTTGCAGAGTGCTCTCAAGATGACACACAATTGACACTGATCTGAAACAGAAGTGTCAACAGATTCCTAAAGTCCCAGCCATGAAAAAGTACATCCAGGGGTTTGTGGTCAGGGCACAGTTCATTTATCATGTCCAGACTCTGTAAAATCTGTTAAAAACACAACAAAGTAAAAAGTAGGGTTATTACTTAACTCGGCTCTCCCTACCTCCATTGCAAAGGTCATGAGATTAGAATTCATACGGAAACTTAACTTGAGCAAAATAGCAACACCCCTAAAATTTTGCTTTGTTTGCTTGCTTTTGGCGGGGGGGGGGGGGGGGGGGGGGGGGGGGGGGGGGGGGGGGGGGGGGGGGGGGGGGGGGGGGTGAGGCAAGGGAGCAGAAGACCTGGGGGCAGGAGAAGGAAATCAAGCTCCCTAGCCCCTCCTCTGCTCTCCCTTTACGGAGGTGGTCTTGGCAAGCCGAAGGGAAATTTTTTTTTTTTATTTTATTTCTCAATTACTCTTTAGGTTCAACATTATTTTGTATTAGTTTCAGGTGTAAGGCATAATAGACAACCATATACTTTACAAAGTTTGCTCCGGACATTTCCAGTACCCACCTGGCACCATACATAGTTATTACAATATTATTAATGGAGGGAAGCCTTTTTTAGAAATAACCTTTCTGCTTTTCCTGTCGGCTCACAGCCAGTAACGAAGCCAGAGGTTGCTGAGAGTCAGGAAGGCAGAGATCGGGCAGCTTGGCGCCCGGGAGCGTTCAGGCCAGGTGACACAGTCCTGGGTGCCCCAGGGTTGGCTTGACAGTTTCATCCCCGCCCACTTGCAGGAGAGCTCTGAGTCCGGGTGCACGCGCGCGCGCCGGGAACATAAAAGCTGCGGCGGCGGCTGCGGAGGCTCAAGAACACCGGCCGCACAATGCACGTGAACGGCAAAGTGGCGCTGGTGACCGGCGCCGCGCAAGGCATCGGCAGAGCGTTTGCAGAGGCGCTGCTGCACAAGGGTGCCAAGGTAAGAGCGGCGCCCAGACCTAGAAACTTCTCTGCTCATCCCGAGTCTCGCCCGCCACCCCCACCAAGGCACGGGGCTCCCGGGGAGATAGGGAGGTTGCGCCCCAAGTGCCCACCTTGCCACCTCCAAAAGCTGTTGAGGCTGATGCTCTCGCGAGAAACAGACCTCGAAAGCGGCTAGGAGAAAACCCGACCTTTAATTGCAGAAACTCAGATCCAAAAGAGGAGCGTCCTGCTGCTTATTTACTGTTTGTGTGTTTTCACGAGCTGTGCAGGACCTGGACTCCTCTCCTCTGTCCATAGGTAGCGCTGGTAGATTGGAATCGTGAAGCAGGTGTGCAGTGTAAAGCTGCTCTGGATGAGCAGTTTGAACCTCAGAAGACTCTGTTCATCCAGTGCGATGTGGCCGACCAGGAGCAATTGAGAGGTAAGAGGGGACCCATCCATCAACGCGGAGCACGCCTTGAACTAGCGATAACCTGAAGGCAGCCCGGGGCCAGAGAGCCAGCCTGGAGTTGGCAGGCAGCGGGGCCTCCCGGAGAGTGCCTGCGAGAGAGCTTGGAGTGTTATGTTCCCACCGACATCCCAATTGCCATAAAAACAAAGCGGGGAGTGGTGGGGAATGGGGGGCGGGGAAACCCAAGTCAGCTTGAGAAATCCTTTTAATTTGGTCATTTGGCAGCACATAAGGTAATCAGAATTCTTTGTGTGTTCAAAGACAGTTCTGCTAACAGTAGTTATTAAATGATTAAAACTGCAGGTGGAACTTGGAAAGTTAAACGTAGACTAAGGGACCGTGGCAAACAACTTTCCTCAGAAAGCTGGAAGATGCAGAGTCCAACGACAATTAAATGTGGCAGTGTTTCCTTTTAAAATGTACTGAGTGCAAGATTAAGGGTCATCATCACAGACATTCTAGATACTGTTAACCACATGTTCTCTTTGGTTTTTCCCCTATGAGATGATACTTTAAAAATAATAATAGCTGTGCTACAGTAGTAGAATGGCAGAAGAAAAGTTTCTATCAGACTTTGCTCAATGCTTTCCTGTTTCCGTCTACTCACTTAATATAGAACAATCTACTTGTGAAATATCAGGGACAACATTGGCATCTAAACAGATTTGGTCATATAGAAGCCAAATAGATGTGCATGAAAACATAATAATTTTTTCTGGGAAAAGAAGAGAAAAATAAAATATTTGTACCTCACGAAGTTCTATTGAAAGACTGAGTAAATTGTTGAGCACATTTTTTATAAAGGGAGCAAAAGCTTCTGTAAAAGTCACTCTAATACTCCTGTTCTTAAAGGAACATTGAAGCTTGACTTTCTTTGAAAACGTTGGGATATTTTGTAAAGGAACAAAAATAGAGGAACATGTTAGAAGGCAGTGTCCCCTACGGTTAAGGGGAATTGTTTTAAAGAAAGTTGTATTAATTAAAATCTGAAAATGCTAATAAAGATCTATAACATGGCTTACAAGCATGAAGAGAAGTCTATAAACGCAGTGCTGGTGGAACATATTTTGCCAGAGGGTGAAGGTTTGTTGATTGCACATGATATTTTGGATCAAGAATAGAGACATGTCAAATCTCAACATCCATGGGGATGGAATAAGAAACAATATAGACCATCTGTAAGCTATTTCTGTCTGAGTTTATGCAGTTTCACATGTGACATTTAACCTTAATTGTTTTGCTTTTCTATGTTTAAAATTAGTACCTTGGCTGTAAACACATTCCTTAAGGATAAATGATTGTGGAGGAGGAAGTTCAGACACATAAGTGACCAGGAGGAGGTGTGTGGTCATGACAAATCCACATTTGTCTGGACATCAGCACTTATTTGTAGTTCAGGAAGACATGGCATTGACTCTTCCAGTTTCAGAATTAAGTACTGCCTACAACTTTTGAAACAATTTAGACATGTGGCCAAGGGAGACTTCATTGAAGTCATAAAAATACAGAGATGAAAATGTTCTTGGAGGTGAACAAGACATAACTCATTTTATAAACGAAGAAAGGCAACATTGGGGTCGGGGGACAGTAGGTAAATGTCACCAATAGTTAGATTTTTAAGTTGCTTGAATCTGAAATTCAGCATTATGTCAGAAAAAACATGGTATATTATACATTGGTGAGGGTAAAATAATAAGAAATGCAGTGGAGAACAAAACAAGAAAAGAAAATTAAAGAAGCTATTAGACATACATATTTAACAGCCTAATTTCCTATAAGGTGCTTGGAGAGTTCTGAAGAGAACATTTTTAAGATGGAATGCAAACAAATGTATATTTTTAAAGTTTTTCCTACAAGAGGACCTTTTCTAGAATCAATTTGATATCTTAAGAAGCATTTAAAAATTCCATGAAAAAGTAAAATTTTTGTTTTGTTGTTTTCCATTCTGGTATGGTAAAAGGCACTGGAAAGGGCACATATTAAAATGTCTTGGCACAATTTTTGACAGTTAACTTGCATAATGATTTATCAACTTGGGAATTGATTAAGCCATCCCCTCCTCAATATGTTTTGTGGTTATTAATAATTCCATGATTTTATTTGAATCGAAATAAAGTTTGTGTGGACATATACTTTTTTTCAAGGAAGTCACATGTTGCGCCCAAAACCTTAGAACATGAATTATCATTTTGAAGCGACCACAATTAGTATCTGTGGTCTCAAGTAGCAGAACTAGAGCCAATGTTAAAGGACCTGAGAAACAGTTTAAATCAACAGAACTATGTGAAAATCAACTCCGAGAATAGCGTGTTTCTCAGCACAAAGGTAGTAAACCTAGGATGAACTGGCTCAGAAGGCCTGCAAGAACGGGACATGTAGCTGGACAATGGAATGAGTGACCTTCAGGTCTCAGAAGCGATGCAGACTTTACCTTGGTTGAACATAGTTTTTACACAAAGTAGCAATAGTGGTGTGAGAAAGAGAAGAGAATGAAATAATACACATTGAAGTTACAGTAATCGAATAAAATCAAATAAATCAAATAAAATGAAAAGCTGATTTTACTTACTAGGATCTCAAAACTCCCTGAAATTATGAGAATAGATTTGAATGCACAAGAAGATGTATTTAATATTACAGTTTATGAAGGTAATGTGACTTATTTAAAAAGGTTATTTATCATAGTCTAAGCCTCAGAGTTCCAGTAACTTCCTAGGGCCAGAGATGCTAGCTGACTAGCTGGCTTCGAAGAACTCTTGGCGTCAGAGGTTCGGCTCTCTAAAATTGACACCATTAAGTTACTGCTAAGCAAACTTCAATGTACTTGCAAGTCATCTACGGATCTTATTAAAGATTTTCGCTTCATAGGTCTGTGATGGCCAGAGATTCTACCTCTCTAACAAGACCCCCGGCAATGCCGATACACTCCTGGCTCACGGACTGCACTTTGAGGAGCAAGGAATTAAGTCACTGGCCAAGGGTCTAACTTTCACACCAGGGTGGATAAATAAAAATTCATTTCATTTAAGAGGCTATGATGTCAATATATATGTGGAAAGTAAGAACATACCTATTATGTCTCTTTTTTGATATTAGATACTTTCAGGAAGGTCGTAGACCACTTTGGAAGACTGGACATTTTGGTCAATAATGCTGGAGTGAATAATGAGAAAAACTGGGAAAAAATGCTGCAAATTAATTTGGTAAGCTATCTTAGCCATATTCATTACCTAAATTTATTTAATAATGTGACGTTTTTCAAGGACAATGGTTTTTATATTCACGGAAACAATACAATGACTTACAGGAAAAGGGAAGTTACAGAAAGCTAGAAAAACATTTCCTTTTGCAAATAGGAAGATATTTGAGATTTTTAATCATGAGAATAAATCTGTCTTAAAATGATAAATGAAAATGTGAAAAGGAACACAGTTTATTGCATAACTTGGGAGTTGGTGAACTATGGCCCACAGGTTGCTTTAGCCTGCCACCTGTTTTTGTGTGACTCACAAGCTAAAAATAGGTTTTACAATGCTTGAAAAAAGTGGAAGGAAATGTAAAAAGGATGACAGCTATAGTCATTCATTTACACATTGTCTCTGGCAACTTTTATGCTACAATAGGCGAACCAAATAACTGACAGAGACCTATGATACGCAATGCATGAAACATTTAGCATCCTATCCTTTACAAAAAAAAAAAAATTTTCCAACCCTGGCTTAACTTACTTATTGAAAAAAATAAGATCTTAATTTAATTCCAGGAATATAATTGAAAACAAGGCTACAGTGACTTTTGGACTTTGTAATTATTAAGATTTTTATCCTGAAAGTCAGTGTGTGTATGTGTGTGTGTTTGTATGTGCGTGTGTATGATTTTCACAATGTTTGGTGACTATTTAGCTCTTAACTTAAATTACAAAAATGTAGAATTAAGAAGTAAAATTTCTGTTTCATTCATTGTAAAACATGTTCATTGGTTATCCCATTTTATTAACCCACTTGAAAGGATATTGGGGTTTAGCAAAACCCCAAACCTAGCTAAAGCAAAATGTCCCAGCTGAGCAGTGCAGGAGGTCACCCTGTCCTTGCTAAGGTCATTCTCACTTGGAAAGTGCACCTAGGTAAAGTCCAGGGAGTGGCCCCTGCTTCCAACTGATATCCAACTAAGAGATTATAAACTCCTTCAAAAAAAGGAACTGTCATATTCTTTTTTATTCCTCTCTCAGTAATCAACTCAATGTCTTAAAGATAGTGCTCAGTTGATAAACGTTTGACTTGAATCAACATTTCCAGCAGTAATTACTTAATTCCATTAATAATTTGATGAGTGTGATGAGAATTATACTAGTTTACAAAAGAACTGAATCTGTAAGTATCACTTTGATAAGGGTACAAAGTTGCTCCCCAAATTTAATAGATGCCTGAAGTCCTTTAAGTGAAAAGAAAGCTACTGTTTGAAAGTATAAATACCCTCCCTGCATTTCTTTTTAAAATTTGTCCCAAGTGTCCTTGGATATCATTATATTTCAAAATAAGTGTAAGACCTGTTTGTGAAGTTTCCCTCAAAATCTTTCTGGTATATGTGTGTGGTTAGAGATACCTGACAACTGCTTTTCCTGAATTAAGACAATTCTCTGATTTTTCTTCTACTTCAAACTAGTAATGTAAGTAAAATGAAATGAAATAATTTCTCATTGTGAAACATACTTATATCTCTTGGCTAAATCATACTTTATCATGATATATCAATGTTTAATACACCGTTGAATTTGCTTAGTTATACCTAATTTAATTTTATATTGTGTACCTTGTTTATATTGTGTTCCTTTATGTTCTTTTAATATTTCTTTTGTTTGAGTCTCAGTTATTCCTTTGCTGACTTTTATCCCCTTGACCTGTGAGCTTTTGAACAGAATGTAATTCTATCTCAAATGACAGGTGCCTATTAATATTTAGTTCTAATACGTCATCATTTATATTTATTAAGGTTTTTTTTTGTTCTTCTTTTTTTTCCTTAAATTCCATTGGATAGCTTTAATTTTCTACTGCTGGTAAGAAAACTGTACATTTTATATTTAATCTTGGGTAGTTACCCTGACTTATTATGAACCATATTTCATTATATCCTTTGATTGCCCAATAAAACAAAAAAATTAATATTCAACCAGTTGGGAGCTTCATGGAGTTCTAAGAGTATGTTTTTATAAACTTACACTACTCTCCAAAACTACATAGTGGCAAGAAGTTTTTTTTTGCATTGAGCTATCCTAGTGCAAAAGTGCACGTCATGCTCCAGCAGCTTTCTCCCTATAGCATCGCTCTTGGTATTTCTAACAGTTTCATCAGTAATACACATCTACAGATATTTTATAGGAAAAGGTCACTAGGGTATGAAGTTCCTGTATTCAGTGCATTCATAATGGACACCTGCTGTGTCTTTCCTCCAAGAAATCAGATGTCAGAAAAGTGTGCAATGATTAGAGTTAATATATGAAACACGAAAATAGCGAAGAGATTGTCACAAAGGATTCGAATGATCTGTCTTCATCTAGCTGACATAAACCACTCCTTAGTTTAACACCAAGGACTGATGACATTTCTTTAATTATATGTAAAGCAACAAGATAGAACCTTTGTTACCCATATATAACTAAAAAACCTATTAACTTCCCTTCCTACTTAAAACACCCATTGCAAGAATAAAGTCTGACTAATCATTGTCCTTTCAACTTGATTATCTCTGTTAGTCTAATGCAAATATTTGTGTGTGGTTTATATAATTTTTAGACACTGTTCTGAATGTAATTTGCCTCTTATACAATCCTTTGTGTCCTTTTGCATAGTTTTCTATGTTCCTGTCCTTGTAAGAGAGTAACCACTTAATTAAAGGACCTTCCTACATATTTCTCTGCCTTCTGAAATCTCATACAACATATTTATACAATTCTTATATGATGTACCAATTTTTTAATTTCATTAAAATTACTATTTTTAGAATGATTTTATACATGTATAATTTATGTATGCTATGAGCTCTTTCAAGGCAGAAAATTGTTTTGTGTACAGAGTAGTAATATTTTTTGGATAGACTGCCATTCTGTGATACTTTACATCCATGGATATTCAATTTTGCATTTTAATAGAATGTTTGGATGATTTCCTAATACATTCGTATTGCCAAACAGCGTTATCTGTCCTTCCACTTTGACTCCTTACCAAACTTACCCCTTCCTTATTCTTTGATCTGACCACTCTTCCTGTACAAGAGATACATGAAACTTCTTTCCAGTCTTTTGTTTCCATTAGGTTATTCTGTACTTCCTCCTTACTCTGAAGTCAACTGCAACAGCTTTATTTATAGCTGCTCAGAAGTATAAAAGAAGTCTTTGTAATAATTATCAAAGGTTACTCTGGCAATTGGGCAGGGGTAGATTTAACTTTGAATATTGATAAGGCCATTATGTAATGTATGTATTTTACATTCTGAAGCTTTAATAAACTTAAATAATTCATCCCCACCCAAGTGGGATTTATAATTTATTTTGGACATTTAACTAACATATATTGAATCCCTTAGTATATTCATATAATAATTAAACAAAATAGATGACTATTGCTGGTTTTTTTCCCTAGAAATACAAGAGTTGACTAAATTTTTGAACTTGGAAAGAGTATGCATTTAGAATTAATCGAAACTAGATTTTAGTCCAGAATTTAGAATTCATGAAATTTTATTTCTCTGATCTTGAATTTCTTAGTTTGTGAAAGAATGCAGATAACTTCTAAGGATGGTTAAACTTGAATAAACCATAATTTGTATGAAACATCCAGCACAGTGCTACTACATATTATTCACTCAATACATTGCATTTCTTCTCCAAAGTATAAAAACAAACATTTTCTTCCTTCTTACTATCTCATTTCTATATGAGTTCGCTTCCTCTGTCCTATTCTACCTCTAAATGAAGAGTTGAAGAAATGAATAGAAACATTGTTGTCAAATGTACTCCCTTTTCTTGGCTACCAAGATGTGGGTTACAAGTTAAATTAGTAACTACTTTCTGTTATTGCTGCTCTATAATATCTAAAAACCCAGTTGAACTATTGTTATGGTTAGGCAGAACTTGCTAAATTATAAGTAATTTCCACAAGGGGGAAGACAATAGTATAGCAAAAATGGAAAAATATCTAATTTGAAAAATAAAAGATGACATGGGATTTGAGAAAAAAAAAGATCACGTATATTACTATATTTCTTGAGAACTGGATTGAAGAAAAGACAAGACCCTGAAAGGCAAAGCATTAGACTTTGCCATGCAGATTTATTCCAAGAATGTTTTCATTTGAAAAGTTACTCAGTTCTTATCCTGATAATGGATGAGAAAATTAGCCTCTGTCCTCCTCCTCTACTAAAGACCTGGGAATCAATCTTGTTTTCAAAAGAATTAAAATAAAGCTTACACATTCCCAAATTTTCTATCTGGTTGCCTCTCATAGATGTTGAAAACACAAAAGTGGGATGTCAGTAAGGTGTAAATACCCAAGAGTAAAAACGTAGAGCCAATGTGTGTAAACAGAAATGCTGTTCAGGCATGCTGGAGACTTGGGCAGAAGCTAACAGCATCTAACTTCAGTAATTTCAGCCATCTACATTTTTTTCCTTCTTATATAAACCACTGATGTTTTGTATTTCTATTTTAAAGGGCATCCTATGGATATTTTACTCATTCTCTCTAAGTCAACTTAATACCAAACTGACACACAGCTTAAGTGCATAGAATCTTTAATTTGTTTTTTTGGTTCTAAACTCCTTTTAGGCAGAGAGGCAACTCTGAATGCTTTTCAAACAAACTCCCAAAGGGCTTTTTAAATTAAAAGAAGGTAAAGACTAATATGTGCCCTCAGTTCCAGACTCATTATCTATTGTATCATTTTCTTTGCAGTATTATAAGGAATGAAAAAAAGTAAGAATTAAGATGTCAAAAGAAAATTTTCACCGTTTACAACTCTGAGTTGGAAGGGAGAGGAGTTCTTAAAAGGAAAAATAGGGTTTCAAATAAAAGTTTCATATCACAAGTTGTTTTGGGTAGCAGTGAATTCTTAAGTGTTAGAATAAAACAGAAGAGGTGTCTACGTGCGGTGATGAGTTCTGAAGCAGAGTGAACCATTGAAAGCAGACTTGTAAGCCTTGATGAACACAATTAAGTGATAGGCATTACCGAAGACCGTATGCCCCAAGGGACAGAAAATCTCCCACTTGAAATGGGTGAAAGTTGACCTCACACAACAGGACTGCAGTGTTAGGACTGTCTGTTCCATCTCAGTGATATCAGGACCCAGTTTCTGAGCTACTCTTCCATCTGCCACCTTTTCTGCTGGTTCATCATAAAGATGCTAGTTAGCAATACTCATTGCAGCCATACAAACAATGAAAAAGGAGTAATGGAATCATTTCTTTCTGGTTCTCTTAAGAGTAACAAATTTTCTGATTCTCAGCATTTTTCTTCCACCCCTCTTCCCCAACTCAGACCCACCCACCCCCTCCAGCTGACTGCTTCTCAAGTCTCACTGGCCAAAAATTGGTCACATACCAGCTCCTAAACCAGTTACCGGCAAGGAGAATGGGTTTCCATGATTGAATATATTAATGTGTCTACACTGAAGCCAGGAGATCACCTTCCTTTGTATTACATGGGGAAGAAGTAGATATAAATGCAAAATAGAGTTTTTATTAGGGAAGAAAATAAATGAAAACTGTAGGAAATTAAGGGTATCTACTATTATATATTGCAAGATCTAAGAGAATTAAACTGAGCAGGTGAATGTGGACTCCCTAGGCATAAGAACCATATGCTTCTAATAAGGATAAATAAACTTTATATCCAATATTTAGAAAAGATATGTAGAATTCTCAGAGGTGCTGAGACTTGAGTTAAAGTTGGCAAAACACTATAGGGTAACAACCTTCATCATAAAATCTCAGATTGGACAACTGAGTGAAGTTCTGCAGAGAAGTGATAAGCTCTACAACTTCAGGCAAACAAAAGAGAATCCAGGCCAATGACTAACTTTTGAAAAAAACATTTCAAAACCCTTCATTAATAACAGTTGTAGGAATCTACCTTGGTGCCTGGGATAGCAGTGACACTCGTGTGTGACTGTATGACAGAGTGTAATGGCTTTGTTGCTTTTCTCATTCATGCCTCTGCATTAGGTTTCTGTTATCAGTGGAACCTACCTTGGTTTGGATTACATGAGTAAGCAAAATGGAGGTGAAGGTGGCATCATTATCAATATGTCATCTTTGGCAGGTAAGGCTGCTTGTTTTGTTAATAATAATTTCTTATCTGTAATTTGAACCACAAAAGTAAGTCTTCAGAGTTTATTTATTATCATTTTGGGTTTGAAATGGAAACATTAATATTTGCTTTTTTCATGGCTCTGTGGAGTTTTCTACTGTGTATCAAAAGATTGAACTATATGTTTATTGCTATTATTTTAAATTGTGACTTCTTAAGATATCCTACTGCAGTATTGTTTTTTAAAAAGTATATATATATATTTTTTTTTCCCCAGTGTTAGTGTTTTTCAAAGGTTATGAAATTCCTGATCAGTAATACATGTGAAAGCACCTTTGACAAAGTGAAAAGTACAAAATGAAGTTAAGGTACTCCCCATGTGATTTTAGTAAGAACGTGGAGTTTAGAAAATGTCAGATATGCTAGTTGGGATATGCTGTCGGGAGACCATACTTTACTTCTACTCTCGTAGGCTCTCTGTCTGGGCCTGAGAATGAAGTTGACATGAGATAGATTCACTGGCGAAAAGCATACAGATTTTTACATGTACACGGGACCCTCCAGTGGAAAATGAAGACCCAAAGAAGTGGCCAAGCCTAAGTGCTCATGAACGTTGAACAAAGAGAAGCAATTGTGGGAAAGTAACTAAAATATACAGGAGACTAAAGGAAGATGAGTTATTTTATTTTAACGAGGTCTGGGCAGATTTCTCAGCCTTGACTTCTGGTCTCTGGTGAATAAGAATGTTGTTCTCCCTGATGTAGGTTGGGCATCTTTTACATAAATTTTTAACTCCTGCTTTCAGGAAGAGAAGGGGAGGTCCATGTGCCTTTCTTGTGCCTGCTGTTTTTCAAGTCTTTTTAAAAATATATATTTTATTGATTATGCTATTACAGTTGTCCCATTTTTTTCTCCCCTTTATTCCCCTCTGCCCTGTACCCCGCATCCCACCAGCATTACCCCACGTAGTTCATGTCCATGGGTCATACATACAAGTTCTTTGGCTTCTTCATTTCCTCTACTATTCTTAACCTCCCCCTGTCTATTTTGTACCTATCATTTGTGCTTCTTATTCCCTTTACCTTTTCCCCTCTTCTCCTTCTTCTCCTCCCCACTGATAACCCTCCATGTGATCACCATTTCTGTGATCCTGTTCCTATTCTAGTTGTTTGCTTAGTTTGTTTTTGTTTTTTTAGGTTCAGTTTTTGATAGTTGTGAGTTTGTTGTCATTTTACTGTTCATATTTCTGATCATCTTCTTTTTCTTAAATTAGTCCCTTTAACATTTTGTTTCATAAGGGCTTGGTGATGATGAACTTCTTCAACTTTACTTTATTTGGGAAGCACTTTATCTGCCCTTCCATTCTAAATGATAACTTTGCCAGATAGAGTATTCTTGGATGTAGGTCCTTGTCTTTCATGACTTCGAATACTTCTTTCCAGCCCCTTCTTGCCTGTAAGGTTTCTTTTGAGAAATCAGCTGATAGTCTTATGGGAACTCTTTTCTGGTAACTGTCTCCTTTTCTCTTGCTGCTTTTAAGATTCTCTCCTTCTCTTTAATCTTGGGTAATGTAATTATGATGTGCCTTGGTGTGTGCCTCTTTGGGTCCAACTTCTTTGGGATTCTCTGAGCTTCCTGGACTTCCTGGAAGTCTATTTCCTTTGCCAGATTGAGGAAATTCTCCATTATTTTTTCAAATAAGTTTTCAATGTCTTGCTCTTCCTTTTCTCCTCTGGCACCCTCATGATTCACATGTTGGAACACTTAAAGTTGCTCCAGAGGTTCTTCAGCCTCTCCTCATTTTTTTTGAATTCTTATTTCTTCATTCTGTTCTGGTCGAATGTTTATTTCTTCCTTCTGCTCCAAATCTTTGATCTGAGTCCTAGTTTCCTTCTCTTCACTGTTGGTTCCCTATATATTTTGCTTTATTTCACTTTGCATAGACTTCACTTTTTCTTCCATTTTGTGACCATACTCAACCATTTCTGTAAGCATCCTGATTACCAGTGTTTTGAACGCTGCATTTGTTAGGTTGGCTATGTCTTCATCCCTTAGTTCTGTTTTTGGAGCTTTGATCTGTTCTTTCCTTTGGGCCATTTTTTTTTTTTTTCTCTCAGTGCACCTGTTAGGTTTGAGGGGTAGAGCCTTAGGTATTCACCAGGGTGGGGCAACCATGTCACTGTGTGTGGGGGAGGAGTCAGAGAGGGAATAATGCCACTTGCTTGGCTCTTGGCCAGCTTTCAGTCACTTCCTCCACTACCATCAAGCAAATTGGGACCTTCTGGTACTGATTCCTAGGTGGGTGGGTTTGTATACATTCTAGAGTCTATGGGTCTCTCAAATGAACTCTCTTGTGAGACTGGTATTCTCTCCCACTGTCACAATCCCCACAGGTTTTTACTGGTAGAGGTTTTGAGGCTTTCTTTTCCCACACTGGAACCCTGGGTTGCGCGGTCTCTCCCTCCCCAGTTGTTCCTCCCAGTTTACCTGCACACAAATAAGGGACCTCCCAGTCCACCAGCCACAGCCTTGCCATGTGTCCTCTCCACCCCAGTTGCCCATCTCCACCCCTACCACCAGTCTGGATGAAAGTTCCTTCTGTAACTCCTTGGTTGTCAGACTTCCATACAGTTTGACTTTCTGGCAGTTCCGGTTATTTTTTGTTTTTAAATTTGTTGTTGTCCTTCTTCTGGTTGTATGAAGAGGCAAAGTGTATCTACCTATGCCTCCATCTTGGCTGGAAGTCTCAAGTCTTTTTCCTGCAAAATAATCCTTATGCAAACACAGCATACTTGGGGGGTGACCTAGTCTGCCACCCTTCGATGCTAAACTGCTATAATAAATAGATCCAAACACATAACGGCTTAAACATAGGATACACTTAGTCCTCCCTTATACATCAGCCCAGGTTGAAGTTCTTATTGCAGGGAACCTCTGCTATATGGAGTCATTGGGAAAACAAGGCTGGCAGAGGCTCTATCTTCACCATGGAGCCTTCAGGGTTCTCTGTGGCATTGGTGGATTCCTTCTCTCCAACAGAAAGAGAGCTCTGCGAAGGCATAGCTGCCCTTTTGAAACCCCCTGCCCCTCACCCAGTAATGGCAAACTCCACTTCCACACACATTCCAGTGTAGAATTTGATCTCATGGCTCATCTAACTACAAGAGAGCTTGGGAAATGCAGCCTAGCTGTGTGCCTGAGAAAAAGGTAGATTCCTGTGGACAGTTAATCGTCTCTGTCACAACATGTGATCTAAACTGCTTTATTCGGGGCAGAATGATTTACAATCGACCAATATCCTATTACTCGGGCAGGAACTTTTGGAGCGACTTAACCAAATTCCACTTAGCGTAGCCTTCACATTTTCTTCTTATAAAGTTACTTCTTATAAAGTTACTTTTATAATTCTAGAAAAAAAAATCAGTGGTTCTTGGATAGTTCAAGGGCTCTTGGGAAGTTTCAGAATTCTGATCACTAGGGACAGCAACTCTAAACTATTTATATCCAAAAATAGTGAGACTGTCTTAAAGTATCTGGTTGACCTTGGTCAGTGTGATCATTTTGCAGTCGGCGCCCCTGCCCCTTGCCCTCCTCCTCCCAGCTCCAGCAACATCTGAGGGGACACATTTCCTGGTACCTATGACCACGCCAGTGTCCGATTCTCAGCATTTTTCTCGTTCCTCCAGGAATCACTGTCAGATGGTCCTTGACACTGAAACCTGCCTCCGATGAATGAGCCATCAGATTAGCACAGGTTTAGGTAAATACTCATGACTGGCCAGAATGTGGTGAAAAGGGATTGTCAAATACCGTTAGTGTGTATAAGCCACTGTTTTGATCTTAAAACTACATTACTAAACCTTCGGCGAAATTGTAAGCTTTTGCCCCCACTTGACACCCAAAGTAAAGCCCTGAAAGCATTTGGGGAGCTTACCGAAGTCTCAAGTCAAAACCTGCCATTGAGAAGAGCAATTTAAGGATCACAACTATAGGTCCACTTTGCTTTCTTGGCCAAGAGCTTGGTATCTATCACAAAACCCACCCCTGGGTGTTAATTCTTTTCTTACCTATCTCAGAGCCAATATTTGGGACCATGTGTGGACCTTTCTCTAATCTTGCAAATGGAACAATGAATGGAGGTAAATTCAGTGATAAGATTGTTCTGGTTTTAAATTATCATTCTAGCACTCTTACACTTAATGAGTATCATAGCATTCCAATCTGCTCTTCCCTCTGATACTCTACCTGACAGGCAGGGTGACTCTATTTAGAATGGTTTATCTCTGTCCCTTCTACTTGATTCATTCCCTTCATCAGTATAAAGGGAGGCACCCTCCCTTCTTAATGCTGGGCCTCCACATCTGGTTCATTTATAGTGTTTCCTGTTGCCCGTGGCCAACCTGGACAGACCCTGCTTCCCCTCTGCCCACCAGGGCTTTGTCACTAAAGACCCCTCATCTCAATAAGAGTATAAAAACGTATTTCATTTTATCCACTCACCAAGAGCTTCTATTCTTTCCATGATGAGATGAGTTTGACAAAAATACAGAATTTTGTAATCGTAGAAGATAAAGGCAGACCTCTCTGGCTTCACACATTCCTCAGGAATGTTATCAACAACTTCATACCCTTGAAGTCATAACATGTAGGTAGAGGACAGATGACCAAAAAGGTCTTTGAAGAGTTCTAGACTCAAGTCATTTTTCACCCAGCTTTATTGAGGCACAATTCACAAAATTGTAGGAACAGTATTTCTGCTGTTTGCTTCCTTTCGGTTTCCAGACTTTCCTTCCTCACAGCTTTTTCTTGTTTTCCCCCCCACTGCTCACTCTATTAAAGGCATAGCTGTGGGTTACATTCAACTCAACCAGTCTGTCACCATCATGATCTCTTGCATAGATTCAGTGGAGTCCTTCACTGTCATAGTAAGAACCTTGACACACTGGTTTGGGCAGAGAAGTTAACGAGTAATGACCACTGACGCAGACCGAATATCAAATGCAATTAATAATTTTAACAAACATAGGAGTAGTTAAAGTGGAGAGTGATTCCTCAGCATACTGAGGGAAGGGTGTGCTCCAGTCTGGAGGCCCAGAAGTTGTTCTGGTCATTGTTAATCACATAGGCATTTCCATATGATTTTTTATTTGTCAGCATAACATATAAATCTGCACTCATTTTGTCACATTCATCCTTAACTATTAAAAGAGCAGAAGTTGGAAGGAACAACAGAGAAGAGTGAAGCCTGGTTTAATGCAGATAGTTAAATGTCTGTATTCCCATAAAACATCCCATAAAAATCAAGTGTGCTTTTTATATACTTAGTTGCTAAAAACAGTGGGAAAGACAAAGTAGTTGTCACAAGAAAAAGAATCTGCCTATAATCCTGCCCCCCACCTGCCTACGTACTTAGCTACTGAGGTTTCGGTGTTCTGGGACATTCTCTGTGCCTCTGGGTCACTCGGTGGCATTTTGTGGGAGACCCTATGAGAGCCTTATTTACTCTGAGTTGAAAATATTAGATCTCAAGAAATACTTGAAAATCATTAAAAAAAATTTTTTTAGCATGTCTTAAGTATCAGCCCAGGGACATACTCACGGGAGCTATAATTTTGATCTAAAACAATATAATTAGCTTGCAGTTCGTGTTAAGGTAGAACTGCTAAAGTTGCCACTTTAAGTAACAAATTCAAGTTAATCAAGTACATGTTGAGGGTTTACAGAAAGGAAATGGGGAAATAAAAGCAACTAGGCAAAGTTTCTACCCGAAGAGCTATATAATCAACATCTCGTATCAATATGGCAGAATGAAGTAACAGCGTAGACCCTTGAAAGAGAATCATGATACTGAATGGCAAGGTGTTAGGACTCCCATGGCCCGAAGAGCAGTAGTTGGACTAGAATATGGTGACAGACCAGAAATTTCAGGAAAAAGACATTGATCACCTTCCTTCATCTCCAGGCTAAGCATAAAATCACATGGTACTACCTGTGCAGCTATGGCTGATATAAGGCATGGGGCCAACATCATTAGCAGCTACCAAGTTCCAGGCATTGTGATAAACTATTGGCCCTATGACATCACATTTAACTTTTACAGGTCCCTACGATAGAGGTCAACTTAAAAATCTTCAATTTAGAGTTGAACGGCTAATATCAACCAGGCTTCCTAACTTGGAAACGGTGGTGAGAATTGGCAGTAGTAATAACAGCAACTTTATTTTGCTACATTTTAGTGTATGTCGTGGAATGGATGAACCTACATGTTGGGGCTTTAGCTGATCAAATGTGAGCCACCTTTCTTGCTTAGCACTGCCAAAGTTCTCCATGGTGTTCACTTTGTTGTCAGTGGCTTAAAATGATTAAGAAGACTGACTAAAAGAAATAAGTAGGAAAGATTAATAGTTTTCAAATAGGCTTTTTAAGGAATGGATAAAAGATTGAGGGTTTCCCAGCCTGGGGAATAGAAACGAATGACCTGCTAGAGTTTGTGGTGCATAGATATTACCTCGGGGCTTTGTTCATATGCAGATTATGACTCAGTAGGTCTGGAGGTGGGTCCTAAAATTCTACTCAGGAAATTCTGATTCCAGTCCTTGGTCCACACTTTGAGGAGCCAGCGCCCAGGCTACACGGCGATGTGCTTTGAGTGGCTAGGGAGCTGGTCTCCACCATAAAAGCAATGCCTGAGCTTTTACGGAGGCAGATTTTGGTAGGATATTAGGGGCAATTTGCTGAGAATTAACAATATTAATTCTTAAAGTTACCTTTCTGGGAAGATTTTAATTATAGAAGATGTAGTAGTTTTATGGGAGCTTATGCCACTTTTTATGTCAAGTCACATTTCACACTGTGTATGTTTATGGCAGATATGAGACTGAGGGAAAAAACAGCATCTAATACAGTGTCCTACTTTGTGGGAAAATCACATAATGAGGAAGTCCACCTGTTACTTCTGTCAGCTTTCTGCACGAACATAGATAAATATACTGTCAGCGTTCTCCTTTCTACCTTGTATTAGAGAAGTCATGGTTAAAAACAGGAAGATGGGTAGACAATTTTTTTTATGATAAAGAAAATTTGAGAGATTCACATTTCTGCTTTTTGGCCCTTCTGCTGAGCTCAAAGATCAGGCAAAGATCAGTATCCTTAGATTCTCAACTTACTTTCCTCAGCTGAATTTCTTTAGCATTTCTGTATTGTCTGTTTTACAGGGTTCCTATTTATTTCAAAGAAAATGTTTTATAATTGAGTACAATTGCCCTATCTGAGCAGATTTCAGTTTTTTGCACATTTTTTGAGCTGTTTATCTTCTATGAGATGTAGAGATTAAAGTTATCTTTTAAAAATATGGGTAGAAAGAATATTAAAGATAAAAGAACAAATATGGAAATGGAAATTATGTTTTATTTTTCTAAATCACTTCCTTTTTCTTCTATAATTACATATATAATTTCCAGTCATTTAATTTTTTTATAACTATCTCATCAGTCTGTGGCCATTTGATGTTATTATCCTGAGTGGTTATACGAAATGTCTGTTTTGTGGGTAGAATTTCTCCCTCTATTGATTTTTTTCCCCTAAAATTTACAGCTATGACAGACATAATAAATCTGTTACTAACTAGACATTTTGAGGAAAACCATTTTATAATTCTTCAAGTAAATTTGCACAATGGTGGACCTAGAATCCTGACTGAAAAAATAAGAATAAGACTGAAAAGAAAATCTATCCTTTTAAAATGTAAGTTATTCATTTTTAAGCAAAATAAAAGATTTCTCACAACATTTAACAAAATGACATTCCTTCAGAGACTACTTCCTCATTGTCACAATCTTTTGTTTGCTGCTTCTCTTAAATCCTTTCACATTAAGACAAATAAGTTCCCTGTGCATATGGGAATTAATTTGCAAGGTTTAAAAACCTAAATTAATTCCAGCAACAAATTGGTCCAGGGTCGTTATATTGGCAAAACTCCCCTGACGTTGGAGAGGGTCGATCTGACTGTTGCACCAATAAAGTGCTACCCTACCCCTGCACCAGGGGTCCTCCCATTGTATTTGGACATTTCAATAGAGTGTAGTTAAATACCCCTTCATTACACTTTGTACTTGAAACATACTAAACATATAGATCTTAAATAAATGCACTTCTATAAATCCTTTTGAATTAGGATTAGCAGCAGTCCACAGCTTGCTAAGGTTCAGAAACAAGACCAAGGTAGAACTCGGTACCAGACCGTGACATTTTAGTGCAAAAGAGACATTTTCATAAGAAGGTACAAGGTGGATAAATAGGTAAGTGAGTCAATAAAACAATACTCTGAGATTTGCATTTGAAGGGAAAATGTTGAACTTTAATTTATATTTTTATACAAAGAACAGCAAATAGTAGTGCTTGTTATATGACAGGCCCTGTTTTCAGTGTTTTATGTACATTAGCTCATTAAAGACTCACAGTAGTTACTATTTCTACTCTGGTTCGCAGAAGAACACTGTGATACCCAGCAGTGACCCCTCTGCAGCTAACATAGCTCAGTGTGGTGGACTGAGGATTTGAGCTCAGCAAGTCTGGCACCCAAAGTCCAAAACCACTGTGCTGTAATCTCTCTTGATAAACTTAAGAAGACATTTTTTAAACAGCTAAATATTTTAAGTAACATTCTGGTAAAATGGTGGTCCTCCCATTGGTTCTGTATGTTTCAATTGACTATATTTAAAACATGTTTTCATTTTATTTGGTGTTTAATTGGTACCTAACACATATTTCCAAGATGAATTCACCCCTATAAAATCTTTGGAATTAGCACACACTATATTTTTGGAAAGGAAACTAATGGGATATATGGCATTAAAGAACCCAAACTTCCTTCTCTGGAGCTTGATACAGAGTAAGAGACCCAAGCTGGAGATCTGGAACTTAAATCTGAGAAGTGTGTGTGTATGTGTGTGTAGATAGATAGATGGATAGTTAATTGATAGACAGATGATAGATAGATAGATAGATAGATAGATAGATAGGCAGATAGGCAGATAGGTAGACAGACAGAGACACTGAGAGAATGAATTTAATCCCAAAGAATGGATAAGGTCACCTAGGGAAAGAGCATGCATAGAAAAGCAAAGGGCCAGGGACCACCCTGGAGTTCTCTAGCATATTCATGGGTCTGGAAAGGGGGAAAGAGCCAACTAAGGACAAGAGAAGGAGCTGCTGGTTAAGTATGAGGCAGAGACACCAGTGTAAATTTAGAGAAAAGTGTTTCAAGGATTATTATTTCAAGCAGAATCAACTGTGTTGGTTGTTACTGAGGATGGTATCAAGCAAGATGAAGACAAGAGGTTTAGCCTTAGCAAGACATTGGTCACTGACAGCCTCCCTAAGATCTGTTTTCCTGGCGTCGTCAGATGAAACCCTTACTAGAGTGTGCTGTGGAGCAAATGGGAAGTGAGGAGTAGAGACGATGAGTGTAACAACTCTTCCTTGAGTACTTTTTGTTGTCAAGAGAAATGGCATGGTAGCTGGAGAAAGATGTGAGATCAAGAGACACTACTTTTAGTTGAGTGATTCAGAGACATGTTCATATCTCAAAGAGAGTGATTCTCATTTGATTCTGTACTTGATAACAGTTGACCACTCTAGGTCTCTTAAAATACTTTTATCTTTAATTTCTATGACCCAACATTTAGCTTGTTTTTTTTTTCTACTTCCACCCGATCCTCCTTCTCCCTCTATCCTTATTGAATTTATTGGGGTGACACTGATTAATAAAATCAGAGGCTTCAAATGTACGATTCTATAATATATAATCTGTATATCATGTATTCACCACCCAAAGTCAAGTTTCCTTCCATCACCATTTACTCTGAATGACTGCCTGGCCTCCTACCTAAAGAGGGTGAGAGTCTGATGCTGGGGGACTGGAGAGCAAAATCTGGGGACACCTGGAAAAGAAGGGACCCCAGGTCAGAGACTGAGGGCATTATTTCAAGACCCAGATGACTTGAGGGTTCAGAACTTTGCAAGTTCTGTGGACAGTACCCATTTTGCTGCTGAGGACTTCAGAGTCAAGTATGAGACAGAGCTGGCCATGTGCCATTCTGTGCAGAGTGACAACAATGAGCTCCAACAGGTGCCCATTATCACTGGGCTGCAGCTGGAGACAGAGAAGAGGCCCTGAAGGAAGAGCTTCTCTTCATGAAGAACCACAAGGAGGAAGTAAATGGTCTACAAAACCAGACCACCAACTCTGGGTTGACCATGGAGTTGGATGACTCCAAATCTCAGGACCTCAGCAAGATCATGGCAGACATCTGGGCCCAGTATGACGAGCTGACTCAAAAGAACTGAGAGGAGCTAGACAGACACTGGTCCCAGCAGATTGAGGAGAACGCCACAGTGACCACTGACATAGGAGCTACCAAGATGGCACTCACAGAGCTGAGACGTATGGTCCAGTTCTTGCAGAATAGCCTGGACCAATGACATATCTGCAGGTCAGTTTGGAGAACAGCCTGAGGGAGGGGGAGATGCGCTCTGCGATGGAACAGCACAACGGGGTCCTGCTGCACCTGGAGTCAGAGCTGACCCAGCCATGGGCAGAGGGGCAGTGCCAGGCCCAGGAGTACAGGCCCTGCTGAACATCAAGGTCAAGCTGAAGACTGAGATTACCACCTACCATCGCCTGATGGAAGAAAGGGAGGACTTCAGTCTTGGTGATGCTCTGGACAACAGCCACTCTGTACAATCCATTGGAAAGACCACCACTCACAGTGGTGGACGGCAAAGTGGTGTCTGAGGTCAGCGACACCAAAGTTCTGAGGCATTAAGGCAGCAGAAGTGGGGCACCCCTTAGTAGGGCAGGAGGCCAATAGAAACTTCAGAGGTCATTCAAAAAAAAAGGAAAAAAGAAAGTCAATTGGTAGGTTGTGAAAAAACACTGCAGATCACAAACCCATCCTTCCTGTTGGAAGTGTAAGAAGCAACAGTTAAAATTCTACATGTACTGTGGAGATAAAATCTCTTTATTTAATTCCAACCTTCCTAAATAAAATAGTTGAAATATAATTTTTTTTATTTGTAATACTCCTGAACTATGAAGAACCCACAGATCTATCAACAGGCGAATGTATATACAATTGATGAGTTCAACCTGACAGTGAAATAGTATTCACACACACAAAAAAAAGAAAAATGAGATACTGATACACACTACCATATGAATGAATCTCAAAATAATTATCCTGAGTGAAATAAGTCACACACAAAAGAGTTTTCACTGTATGATTACATTTATATAAATTTCAGAAAAGGCAAACTAATCTATTGCAACACAAAGTAGCAGGTCAGTGGTAGCCTCGGGGGAGGGACAAGGCAAAAGGAAGGGATGACAAAGGGACACGAGGAAACTCAGGGTGATGGATATGTTATTCCAATTTGGTTGTGGTTTCATGGGTGTACACATATGTCAAAATTTTGTATGTCAGTTATATGTCAATTTCTGCATGTGTAAAATTAATTTATGAAGCCTTTGATCTAATGTCAGAAAGTGAAACGATGTAAAAATAAACGTGGCAGGACGGCTGTGGAAATGTCATTAGAATGTGCTAAGATTCACAAAACCAAGTGCCACTTTAAAAATGCCCATTCCTTCATGTGATGGTTGCATTTTCAGTTCTACCTTTAAAGGAAAGTATATGTCTTGTGTTTGCTTCTTAAACAGAAACAACATAACAGTATTTGATTTATTGCACTCCTGTGACCCTTTGAACTAGCTTGGGTTCAGAAGTTCAGTACCTCAACATACATAACAAAAATTCATTCCAAGTTCATCCTTGACAACATTTATGAACAGCAGCCTTGTGCTTTTTAAGGCTGTGTCAACTGGCTTCTCTCTCATGAAGGTTTGCTCTGCATTCCCTGGGGTTGGTGCGCACCATCCTATAACCATGCTGCCCTTGTGTGAGAAACATTTCAGGAGAAGATAAAACAGCGACTCACTTCAGGGAATAAGAAGCAGCAATGGCTGGTGCAACTATTTATTGCCTTTATCTCAACTCCTAATACAACTGTGTGCCCTGTGCAGGCATCATGACTTCTTGTTGACTGATAATTGCCAAACTTAATTAACTTACACACTTTAATTAACTTCAAAACAAAACAAGATGAGAACCACCTGTTACAGTACTTTGAGATCACTGGGTGGACACACAATGTATGAACTGTCATTCTCAGGATTTAAACTGCTCTTGAGAAAACATAGTTTATAAATTGAGACCTGGCGGGCACCCAGGGAGTGGTTCAGGTCTGCATTTATGGCTGAACTTTGGCATAACATGCTGATTGGTGGTATTCTGGACTAGTTAGCTGGGTGGAGATGAGCATGCCTCAGCGGAATAATTGAGTATTACTAGCATGACATTTGAGAGCAATAACATTAGAGTAATTAGGGATCACTGTTTCTTGACTCACAAATCACGAATTTCACAAAGTGTGAAAATTAGTTACTTCAAGACAGTTAAAAAGCAAAATATACAAATGGTTCTAGTTAAAAGTCTTATTGTTGATTAGATGGAGAATTGACAATTATGAGAAACAAGCTCGATAGAAATGGTTACTACAGTAAAATGGGGTTTCCTTGTTTTATGGGAGCAGCAGGGGAGAACTGGGCCAGTAGGTAGGGGAGAAAAGATGCTATAGTGCTACAATAGAGCTTTTTTTTCCTGCGGACCATGAAATTAATCATATTTTTGTTTAGCTGCTATTGTGTATATGTAGAAAATTAAACAGATTCTAACATTGCTTGACTTCTGTTGTTGAGTACATGATTATGAAAAGAAATAAAATAGGACCATAGATTTTTATTTCTGGTTTTCTTCTCTGAGGCTATTGGGTGAGAAGATCTAGGTACTACTATAGATCAAAATGAAAAGAAGTTAACTTTTTATTTTCTTAAACACTTAGAGGTATGATTGTTGACAGGGCAATGCATACTAATTTATAGTGAAGACAAATAATAATCTCTAAATTCTACGTAAGCAATTTAAACCTTTTCAGGCACTTGGAAGTCTTCAAAAATATAGAATATATACTCTCAAAAATCTAGACTTGAAAACTGGAACTTAGGTGGTAACTTACTGGACTTAAAGGCGATTCTCTTTATGTTTTAGATAGCATTGACTTCTCTTGAGAGATAGTCACAGAGACAGAAAAACTTACATGCCATCCTTGGCTGCATCTCTAGGCTATAACTTACCTACCATGAATTCTGGACAGTGCAGTAGCTAGAGATCATGGAAGGAATGAACTATGCTAAGACTAGTGAGTTTTGCAAAGTTGTCTGGTGATTATTTTAGTGTACTTTCTAGATTCATTTGAAAACAAACAGACACAAATAATTCATTTGCATTATTGGGTTCCGTCTGTTTATTGCTTAATAAAATTGTTTAAATTTTGTGTTTGTTTCAGGACTCATGCCGGTGGCACAACAGCCTGTTTATTGTGCCTCAAAGCATGGCATAGTTGGATTCACACGCTCTGCAGCGGTGAGAATGTAGCAGCCACAATTTCTCTTTTTCTCTCTGTGTACATATATGGAGCATGAGTTCTACCTAGTCCAGAGGAATAAATTCTGAATTCAGCACATCTGAGTAAAAGACAGAAAAATGTTACACTTCAATCTTTATTCTAAAAAAATAGTTTCAGATCACACACACACAAAAAGACCAGTTAAGAATCGATAATTGTTCAATGAAGTAGATTCTAGATGCAGATGTGTTCTTGAAAAATGTCCTCAGGCGAAATAGTGGAACGATGGTCTTTAATTTTAAAATTGACTCCAAATCGAAAAAGTATTAGCTTTAGCCTTCCTTAAACAGAATTTTCAGTGTGCTCCAGCTATTAACTGTCACTGGAGACGTGATCAAAATGAGTGCGAGCACGGGGGCAGGTGGACGGGGTGGGGCAGGGGTTCCCTAGGTAGAGCAGTCGAGGATGACATCTCCATGGGGGCCCAGCATGAAAAGTGTATAGAAAAATTAAGTCTAAAAACAGTTTAGACCTAACTGACCACCTGCGTTGCTAATATAAAATGGGAATGCCTGCCTTTTCATAATAACTAGGGGGCAGGTGGTGGGCAGGGCAGTTTGGATGCAGCTGCACCCACACAGGGAAAGTAGGATAAGGAATGACTGAAGGTGCAGGTAGGAACCGGACCAGGAAGGGTTTATGGGGCGTGATCATGAGCTTAGATTTTACTCAAAGGGAAACCATTGGTGGGTTTTTTTACACACAGGAGTGACAAGATTTCCATTCCAGCGAGACCATCCTGGCTGCTATTTAGAGAATGCATTGAGAGGACAAGTGTAGAAGAAGGGAGGCCATTGGGAGGTCTCTGCAGTGGTCTGTCTAGATGAGACAAAGAGGCCAGACAGATGGAGAGAAAAATATTAACACAAGAAAGACTAGGGTTAAAGAAAACAGATTTGTGACCAGTAAATGTCCCATCTAAAAAGGAAAATAAGCAGCTGTCACAATTTTAATTTAAATTGATGGAAGTTTTGACTTAATTAATTTGCAAAGACTGAATCTTTAATTCAACGTTTAATGAATACATAAAGGTGTTAAAAAGCAAAATAAATCTCAAAGACCAGAATTCTCCTATTTACAATTACAAGACTGGAAACCTGTACAATCAATTCTTATTTCTGGTACTTATGTTTAATGAAATCACTTGCAAACACCGAATTAGAGAAGTTCCTTTGAGCTTCTGATCACAACATTCTGATCAGTCAATCAATACATATGTGAATTTCTGTTTAAAGTTTTACTTGAGTTTCTGTTTAATGATACCTTGTTGGGTATGTATTGTACTGACTTCAAACTCATGGCCAATAGCACTTACATCTCAGGCTTGAATGAAGCTTATCCAACACATGTATGTTCCCTGTCAGGCACATCACCGCCTTCTTAGGAACACTAGACAGCATTTCAACACCGTGCTTGAGGAAGGGGGGCATTTCAAATAGCAAAAGCACAAAAAGCACAGAAATGAGAAAAACATAGGCTAACTACACCGTGAAAAGGACACTGGTTTATAGTTAGACGAGCTGGAACAAGAAAGCAGAGTTGTTTTGCTTGACCTCAGCTAGAACAGCAGCGTCGGGCAACTCAGATTTCCCACTGCTCTGCGCCCGTCCACAGACAGCCCCAAAAGCTCCACACTATTGATTTTGGGCCATTACAAATAAGTGTTAGTAAGTAAGCAGAGAGAATCCTCAAATAATAAACTACATTTAGTTTTACAAATAGTTCAAATAAAACCTGTAGGTTGAAAGTTAAACCCAAGATCGTTAGTCTGAAAATACTTATATTGCCTTCCAGAGTATGTTTATAATCAAGGTCCTAAAACTTTCTATTAACAATATCTTTTAAGGAAATATTCTCTTATACAACCCTAATTTTTGAAAGAAACCTCGAGATGTTAATTTTAAGCCTCAGCCTCTTTCTTTCAGGTTCCCGCAGAGTTCAATAGATAAGAGCAGCTTAGATCATTATTTCCAGGAGTTGCCTAGTAATATTGAGTTTTTAGAAATTAATTAGGTGAGACTTTCAGGAATTAATTCAGTTCTTTAGATACAAATTCTTTTACTTTCTGCTACCAGCCAACTTTAATATTGTCATTATTATAAGGCCAGAAGGATATCTGATTAGTATTTTTCCCATCAGAGTCTTTTGAATAGCTTTAATTGTGTTTGTCCTGTGCTCTGCACTTATAAAACTACCCAAACCTGCAACCCTCTATTTCCAATTGGCAGATGGCTGCTAATCTTATGAAAAGTGGTGTGAGAATGAACGCCATTTGCCCAGGCTTTGTTAATACGCCCATCCTCGAATCCATTGAAAAAGAAGAAAACATGGGACAATATATAGAATATAAGGATCACATCAAGGATATGATGAAATACTATGGGATTTTGGAGTAAGTAAAACTATACCTACCTTTTTTATATGATGGAGCAAAGTACTCTCTACACACAAACAATAAAAAATGGAAAAATAAGGTTTTAAATTTGTGGGGAAAATGCAAGCTTCAAAGTTTTGGTTTGGCAAATTCTTAAAAGAAAATGTTTTTCCTAGGTTTCTGAATGGAGTATTTTATACATTATAAATTTTGCTTGAAGATATAGACAGTGCATCATTAATATCTTCAACCATAATCACACACTGTTTAAAAAGGTGATTTTTGTTATTTTTCGAAGCAGTGATTCTTTATCTGCCTAAATTCCAAGCAATATTTACATAAATCCTTTGAGAAATTTCCTATGAAGCCCTAATGTCAACCATTTTCATAATAAACAGTGGGTCAGCACACACGTTTGATGAATGATGCCTGAGTTAGAGCAGTTGGAGTCACAGTACAAAGTCGTGGCTGTCACACCGATGGCATCAGACCATCTGGGATCAAATCCTGGCTCCACTTCTCACCATGAACCTATTTATCAGGCTTAGTTTTCTCACATGTAAAAGAGGGATAACACTAAAACGATCTTAGGGAATTTTTGAAAGTCAACAAATAAGCCCATCCCTGTAAAGTACTTAATACAGCACCAGATCAATAACAGACATTCAATAAATGTTAGCTATCATTCTTCTTATTTCTACTCTCATAACATGTTTACCTGATAAGTCTAAGATATACTAATAGGATAAAGATGAAAAAACAATAATTTTGTCAATGTAAATAAATATAAATTCATAAATCCTTCCTGACAACATGACAGAAGGTTAGGCATGGGAATCTACCACTGAATTTATCATATAATTTAGTTAATATCTAACTGAATGAAAAAATGGAGGTAACAATAGCTTCCTGATATTCATTTCCCTATTACACGTTAAAGGTAGTAGATTATTCAAAAGCAACTCAAAAATGAAGTGAAAATTATGCCTTTATCTTTCATTTTAAAACATCAGTGTTTCCTTCACTTTTAGCCCTCCAATGATTGCCAATGGATTAATAACACTTATCGAAGATGATGCTTTAAACGGCGCTATTATGAAGATCACAACTTCTAAGGGAATTCATTTTCAAGACTACGATGCAACTCCATTGCATGTAAAAGCTCAGTGAACATCGTCTACACCAACCATCACTGAAAATAAGCACAAGTGACTTCAACCATATCTTCATTTGCATATAGTTTTTTAAATAAAATGTTATTATTTGACTATTGCCTTTGTACACTTGATGTTAATGTTTTCCTACACAATTAGTCAAGTATGCGGATTAAAAAGTAGGAACTGTCAAAAATATGATGTGGACCAGAGCTAGATTTTGATCCTTATATTCTAAGTGATGATTACAACAAGGGATATTCAAGGAATATTCTGCTTTTCAGAAAATGTATTTAAATTTGTGGTTCATAAATATTAATGTTTTTCAGAACATCATTTTAAAGGAGATACTTGAATTGTTATTTAAATCAAACCAGATGCAAAAAAAAGAAACCCTCATTCTGTTTCAACATTGGCGTTTTAAAGGAGTGAGGCTACCTTCGATGGCAAATCTTTAGTAACAATAACTTTTATTTATAGACCATCTTTCAGCTGAACATTTCAGCTCTTTAAAAATGTAGCATATTTTGGGTCCAGTAGGTAAGGAATAAATTCTGTCGTGCATACATCGTAAATGAAAAGTCTGAGATATGGAAAATGACGGAAATGAACTGACCGAGTTGTTGACCCACAGTCGAGCTTCCCATCTGGGAAGAACTTTCCTCCTTGCCTACTTTCAGAATTTCAAGTGATTCCAAAAATCTCAGGAATTAAATTTTTTTAACAGTTACAGAAAAAAGGATAGTTATTGCTCCTAAAATGTTATGTTTAAGATATGTTCATTAAGGAAAAAATACAAATGTTAATTTTTTTCACATTACTTCTTTGTTTATTTGTAACCAACTTCAAAAGTGCCTACCTGTCAATGAAACTTCTTTTTCTAATCTCCAGAAAATATTTAGTGTTCTATCTATAGCTGTGAAGGAGAAAAAACCAATTTTGTCACAGCCTGAACATGTTCAAAGCCATAATCACAAGAGGTAAAAATAACTATGGTTTTTTTTTTTCTGTTTTCCCTGTCAGATATTTTAAGATACAATCATTAAATACACCTGCTTTGGGCAACCCTGTTTTCAAGCAATAATTAATGCTAATAATAGCAAAAGCACAAAATTTCTATTCAACCATTTCTTCTTATCGCTTATGTAAAATACAAAGTAGAAATGTTGTATAAGTGATTCGCTCTCTGCTAACTTTAGAGCTCGCAGCTTGGAACAGAATCCATCCATGTGAGATTAATAAATATTTCCTAGAGATACCAGAGTGTTGCCACATGTTGCTCCGTGTTAATTCTGCCATAGAGAACAAAGTGCTTTACTTTAAAGAAGGAGTTTGAATATGAGTAGCTGTTGTCTAGGTCGTTACATAATATGCTCTAAAAAATGCGCCAGTGCCCTGGCTGGTGTAGCTCAGTGTATTGAGCACCCGCCTGCAAACCAAAGGGTCGCTGGTTCAATTCCCCAGTCAAGGCACATGCCTGGGGTGCGGGCCAGGTCCCCAGTAGGGGGCGTGCGAGAGGCAACCACACATTGATGTTTCTCTCCCTCTCTTTCTCCCTGTCTTCCCCTCTGTCTAAAAATAAGAAATAAAATCTTTAAGATGAAAAAGAAAACACAGCATGAAGTGAACACCAGTGAATGTCTAGTGGAGATAAGCTGTATAATGAGGCGTACACACTTGTGTGTTGCAGCAGTCACCGATTAGTGAATGTTATGGGTACTATATGTGGTGTATCACTTATTGTATATGTTTTTCCACTGTAATGTTCAAAACTGTGGCTTAAACTGTTCATTTACAGATAATTTTTGTATTGGAAGCCTTCAGCATAATTTATAATTTGATTCTTTTTTCAAATCAACTACGCAGACATTTTAAAACTGAGTAGAACTAAAAAATGTGACTTATATTTTAAAAAGTTGTTTTACATTAAAATTTATCTTCTATAAATAGTTTTAAATAAATCTGTTATGGTATATGACATTTCTATGTACTGGTTGAAAAAAATAAATATTAAATTTGGGGGGAACTCAGTTTCCTTAATTGTATTTTTCAGTGAAAATTCTAATGTGAATAATATGTATTTTTCCTAATAAATGAAGTAAGGCTTGCAGAGCAGCAAAATGAAAGACGTGTGGATACAAAAAAGGTTGAGATTTGACAATGACATTGAAATGTCCAACAAACTCATTTTTTCCATAGAAAAATAATTTTAGGTACTTGTAGTACCATTTCAGATACAAGTGATTATGTAATGCTTTCTGTCTGTTTTTGCTCTATTCATAAAGTTTGAACACTGAAGAGGTCTGAAAATGTACATTTTCAATAAAATGTAAATACTTTCACATACTAAATATCATTTGATGGTAGCTTTTTTCTTACATTAGAATTTCAAAAGGCACATTTACCGGTGCACTGGAATAGCTGACTGGATCCAAAGTCACGAATGTTGTCATCAGTCCTCCATCTCCGTCCCCTTGTTGGCCCCCCTCCTAGGCAGCTTTCTCCATATGATGCCTCAAGGATCTTTGCCTGATTCTCACCAGCTTCCAATCTGGCAAAACAAGAACTTTCTTAGCTTATGTGACTATTACTGAGACATTCCTTATAGTCAGAGATAGCTACTCTGCTTGACCAGAACCAAATGACATGCCTCCCCCAGACCTGTTAGAATTGGAGAGTGTTGGGGAACACAAGAGGTGGGCAGGATATTGACCTGAACCCTATGGGCTAAGAAAAAGAGAGGGATAATTTCAAAGAGAAGATTATGCTGCCATTACCAGAAAGCAGATGAACACAGGCTGAGCCAAGAAAAACAAGAGAGAGCCTCGGTAGAGGAAGACAAAGAGTGAGCAAAGGGTTCATTATGCCTTAATCTTAAATTTTCAGAGATTATCATGGTTCTTATAACATGTCTAGATCCATTTGTCTCAAACAGCATGTCTCATATTGGATAGGATATGAGAGAAGAAAATGAATAGAAAATGCAGCAGGCATTTCATGCATATATGATTGTGCTCATCCTCAATGTAAAATGTATTTATTGTTGGTCAAACTGAAAAGGGTTCAAAAGCTACTTGTTTAAATATTAACTGCAATCATTACCTCTAGACATCCTTCATTTCTGAATCTCTATGTTATTTTAATGCTATAGTTCCATTCAAACTTATTAGCAACATTTCTAATTCCTCTTACTAAAGTTTCACCACCAGTATATAATTACACTAAATTTTGATAGGAATTTGTAAGTTTAACTTTGCAACATTAGACTATCCCCCAGTTTTCAAGTAACCCTCCCACATATATATTCACTTATTCAACAAATTTAATTACTGAACAATTTTTTGACAAAATTTATATACATGTTTTAATATATTGTGTTCTATGTAGATATTAGTGCAGACATATATTGATTAAGGTCTGGCCTGGCAAATGGCAATGGAATCTGAAGAAATCTACTAGTTACAAAAGTATTAGAAGAGAACTAAAGAACCAAACATGGAATGATGATACAACCCAGTGTCAACTGGAAAACAGAAATGACTAGGTATTCCATCCCCCAAAGTGATTTATTCAGGAAAAGTAAAGAATTGCAGTCCCGAGCATGTACACGTGGCATGCGACGTGCACACACGGCCCTCAGGCAAAGATGGAGAAAGAAATTGTAGATAAGGGGTGGGGCAGTTATAACCATAGAGCTCTGCTGTAAATATAGAGTTCTTCCTATAGGGTTCTCATGATGACATAGACTGCTTTTATTTGAAATTGTACTGGGTGGTCTATTCAGTGCCAACAGGCAATGAAAGGAAATGACAATGTAAAAACTGGAAAAGAGAAAAATAAAACTATCATTATTTGCAGTGGAAGTAACTGTTAAAATACAAAAATCCAAGAGACTCAAGTATTAGAATTCATGATGACTTTAGCAAGTGTTATAGATTAAAAATGTGACCACAATTTGTAGCTTTTCTCAACGAGAGGTGGAGTCTATTTCTTCATTCCTTGAATATGGGTGGGCCTTGTGACCTCCTTTGTCAGAACAATGCAGGAGAATCAGTATTGTGTGATTTCTGGAGAGGTGTTCGAATGCATGCTTCTGCTTCTGTGCGTAGAATCCTGCCATCTCATAAAAAACTTAAGAATGACCTGCTGGTGGATGAGAGACCACATAGAGAAAATCCAAAACACTTAAATCAGCCAGAAGCAGATACTTGAGTGAGCCCCATACAAGATTAGCCAAGTCTGACTCAACAATAGAAGTGCTCAGCTGAGCCAAGTTCAAATTGCCAACCCACAGTATTGAGATAAATAGTTGTTTTAATCTACCAGTGTTCTTTGTAATAAGGCAAATGTTAACTGATGTAGACAGGCTCTGAAAACAAAGATAGGAAAAAAGGGAAAATCCTAAAACAAAAGAAAAATAATTTAAAATAGAGTATGTTTAATAACAAAAATTACCAAGTAGCTTCTGGTTTTGTTGGGAAGGAAGAGAGAGAGAGAGAATGGGAGGGAGGGAGGGATGGGAGGGAAGAAGGAAGGAAGGAAGAAGAAAGAGGTGGGAGGGAAGAAAAAAAGGGAAGGGAGAGATAAAAAGAAAACAAAAAATGATCAAATGCAAAAAGAAATCTCATTCTCATTGATGACATAGGATAGGAAAGCTACACAGACGATCGGAATTTGAGGGACTAAGATACTGGAGAAAAGAAGCTCGCTAAAGTGAGTATGGTGTTTTTGCTACTTTTCCACTGAGGCCAATTTTTAAATTCACGGGGTTGCTGAGAAACTGAGCAGAACATGGCTACTAAGTTACAGAGAAGTAGAATAGAACAGATTAAAGTGTTACATGGGTGGGGTGTTGGGAATTGGAGTTTAAAACTACTAAGACACCAAAATTTGAGAGGAAAAGATTATAGAGAGGAAGGGAATACAGAAAAGAAAGATCTGAGGCAGTTTCATTACAATCCACTCAATATTCCATAAGCAGCTTGGCTTTGTTGGTGGTAAGAATGACACCAGAATGTTACTGGTAATTGGACCTCAGTTCAGCAACCTCAGTACTTGAGCTCTGGCTAAGAAAGAATTCAGAGCCAAGACTCAAATACCAGCAAAATTTATTTAGAAAGTCACAGAGGTAGAAGAAGTGAGCCTTAGAGGGGATGGGATCAGGAAACATGTTACACAGGCAAAGGAAGGGTCCTTAGAGCTTAGAAGAGAGAAAGGTAGCGGTAACTGACCTGCGGGGAAGAAGAGGGAGAGGGCAAATGTGTGGGAGTGCTCCCAGGAGGGAGAGCTGCCCTGGGTCCTTCATCTTGAGGGTATTTATCTGGAGGTGTCATCGGAGAATCCCAATAGAACATTTATCAGCCTTCCAGGTATGTCCTTTCAGGGTCATGGCCTTTACTAATTGGTTGGCACCAGGACAAGAGGCTGTTACTCAGTGCAGCTGGTCCTGATGTCAGCCATGGTGGGCTTATCTGCTTTTGCTGCCTTTCTAGGCCTGGAGCTAAAACACAACTGAGGTCAAGCTGTACTTGATGCAGATCAGAACCTCATTGCCCTGGGGACTTAATGCTTAAGGGCTCTTCTTCTGCCCCTTTCTTCATTCCCTCTCTAAGGGGGTTTAACCTGCATGGCTTGCAACATGCCAGGAAAGGAAAGGTTACCCTGGGAATGAGGTCCTTCTTTTCCCAGCTTGGCTTGTTGCCTTCTGCCCTGGTGACCCTTCTATACCTGGCCCCTCGTCCTTGCTCTGTCTACTTACCACAGTTTGAGAAGCAGACAGAGTAACTATAAGATGGCTGCTATGAGGCTGAAAAAACTAAGCATAGCTCTCATCAAATTACATGTGAGGGGGAAAGAAAAATGGTGTCCTTTATGATTGCGAGGTAATAGAAAATCTCCCAGGCTTTCATTTGAGGCCCCTGAAAGGCTATACTTTACAAGTAAAAGCAAACCATAAGTAGAGACCAGGCTTTAAAAAGACTAAAACCCAGACTCGACTGAATTTAATTCCTTATTAGATTCAACTGGTGTACTACTATTTCATTTGCCTGTCATATGCCAATCAAAACCTTCTCTGGAGAAAAATTATCATCCAAAGCTCCTCTAATTTTTTATGCACAATTTCTAGCATTAAATTAAAAATGTCAAGACTGAAACAAAAAGCCAAAGGGGGGTGGGAAATACAGAAAAACAGCATGAGAGAACTATGGGCCCTCAGTCTAACATGGATACAGTTAGAGTTGTAGAAAAGAAGAAAAAAAAAACTCAAGGCAGAAGCAAAATTTGAAAGTAATGTTCAAGAACTTTCCTAAAGTATATTCAAGCTGCCAATTTAAGAAATGATAGTAATAACAAGAAGAAAAGCACATTACATCAAATAATAGTAAAAACTACCAAAAACCAATGGCCAGGAAAAAAAAGACAAATTATCTTCAAAGTAACAAATATAAAACTGTGAAGTATCTTCATTAACTGAAACTACATAAGTTAGAAGACAGTGAAATAATGTCAATGATCCAGAGCAAATAATAAACCCAGAGTTCTATACATGTAGTTAAAAAAAAAAATTAAAGGTACAATAAAGAAAATATTTGCAGGAAAACAACCAGAGAATTCGTTACAACCAGTCAACATTCAAAGAAACACAAATGAGGAGCTTTTCAGGCACCAAGAAAGACCCCAGCTGGTGTGAGAGAAATGCAGGGAGGAATGAAGAGTAATGAAAAAGGAAAAGGTATGAGGAAATAAAAATATTTATTCTATTAAGCAATGAAAATAGTAACTTCTAGGATTAGAAATATATAACAGCACAAAAGTCAAGAGAGTGTAAATAGCTAAAGGGTTCTAAATTTTTTATATGTTGGGGGATTTGGTAAAAAACAACTAATTAATATTAGATATTCATGATATTAATCAATAAAACCTAATGTAATATATAAGATATATAATGTACAAACAATCAGCTAATTAACAAGAACTTCAAATAATAAAGTTAATAAGTCTACAATATAGGAAGAAGAAAAGACCGTACATATAATGGGAGACCCAATAGAAAACAAATGGGTGCATGAGTGATCAAGTTGTGAACGCAACCCCCGATGGTTTCCCATTGCAATTAGAAGAAAACCCTACTCTGATCTCACGGGTTTTCACTCCCCTCTTGTCTGGCCTCTCTCTAGGCTCACTGGTTTCTCTGCCCCTTGAATGTGTGAAACTTCCTCTCCGCTCTGGGCCCTCGCACTCACTCTTCTGCCTAGATGGCGCTTTTCCCATATAGTATTTCCCATATAGCCTCTAATAGAACGTCCTGGGTCCAGTCACCTGTGACCACCACTCTGAATTAACCATCCAGCTATTCTACCCTAGGCTATCGCATCACCCTTGTTTTTGTTTTGATCTTTATAAGATTGATTCTCTGTGAATTGATCTTTTTTCTTCTTTACTTCCTTATGGTTTTTCTGCTCTACCGCACTATAAGCAGTGGAGAAACGAGGACTTTACCTGTCTCAGTGCACAGAAGACAGTGTGCACCAAGTGAATATTGCTGAGTGAATGAATGAAGTGTCTGTTAAATGGTTAAAGCAGCCTAAGCTGTCTTTAAAAATATAAGTTCCCCCAAATATGTGTTAGTATTTCTAGTCTTCTTTGTCTTGATCAGATGACTTCTGTGGTATTGTGTTTGAGTTTAAGTATCACATTCTAAGAGGCATTGAATATCTGGAATTTGGATTTTATCTTAAGTGCAATGGGAGATGTGTGCAAAACTTCAAATTTTAGAGTTGTAAAGATAGAAGAGACATAGTTTTCTGCAGAGAACAGAATTACGAATAAGCGGAGATACAAGGAGTGTGGTATAAGGTACCATCAGAATTAGGATACTGTAAATGTGAGACATTTGTCCTGGAAGCAGAAAATTCATTGATCACTGAAATGGTTGAGGCCAATAGCTACCTGTTAGTGATTTTGTACACAGCATTTCTGCCTAAGTAGGAAGTGGGACCAAAAGAGCATTAAATCTCTTTTGACTTTGTTTCTACTCCACAGTACTACATAATAGCTTTTGCATTTAAGTTTATAGCAAGTAAATACCACTCATAGTAATACCATATTTTGCCATGTATAATGCGCACTTTCTTTGCCCAAATTTTTGAGGGAAAAATAAGGATGTGCATTACATGTAGGTATGATGATTCCATACCATTGGCATAATATAATAATCCCACATATAATGAGCACAAAAACATGGGTGCGTATTATACAAGGCAAAATACAATACTTCCCTTAATTGGAAAGTGTCATTATGGTTTTCTTTCACTATTTTCCTTTTTCCAGCCTTTGTTAATGTCCCGTTTCCCCTGTCTATTTAAGATTGGGAGCATTTCCAGAATCGTGTGGCCCTACTTCACTGCTTCTGCACTTGCTGCCCCATCATACAGTACCTTGTCACCTACTTCTAGCCTCTGGCGAGGACATTTTTAAGTGAGTCACAGAGGCCATCTAACTTTGGATCTGTCCCATGCTCATTTTATTTAGATTTTGTGTCAAAGAGCTTACAAAATGTTAGCTGATGAATGGCCTGTGCCATCCTTCCTGTCCATGGGAATGGGTGTGGGGAGATTTCCTCAGTAAGGAGGATGTTTTGAATAAGTTTCCTTAAGTAAACTTTATCATCCTTATCTGATGGCCATTAAAGTGTTATCATAAAATTTACCTTTTTTGTTGTTGTTGTCTCCTCTTCCTACATCTTATCAGAGAAAGGATTTTATAAACTCACAGAACTGACATGAGCCAACACCTCTGTTCTATGCAGGTGAACATGCTTTCATTTATGACATTGTGTCAGAAAACTGGACCTTCTGGGCTAGGATTGTTTTGTTTTTCCCATTCCATTTTCTCTGACCCATTTCTGCTGCCCAAAGCCAAGTTCTTATAACATCTTACATGTGCTAATGTATTTTGGTTTTTATCATGACTACTCACCTGCTTCCAGTATCTGTCCTAGTCCATTAACCCTAAATACTGTGTTGATATTAATTGACAAGGACATGCCTCTAACTGGGTCACTCCCCAGCTCAAAACCTTCTGCCTTCTATTTCCAAAGGCACAGAGTCCAGACCTCCAGATAGACATTTCCAGGCTTTTCACAATTAAACCACAATTCACCAGTCCTGCCTTATTTCGGCTAATCCTTATCAAATTACAAGATCCTCAAAGTCCATTCCTAGATTTTGCTTACTTTATTTTCCTTTTATCTTCATCTGTAAATTTTCTTGGAAGGGAGTAGAAGAAAGTGTAAGGAGGATGGGTAGGATGGAAATCCAGCGCATGGAAGAAAATTAAAATTAGGGGTGGGGTAGGAGGGTGATGGGCATTTAGGGTAAAGATAATAGGAAGGACTTGGGTGAACTGCAGAGGAATATGTTTTCCATATTTTACCTAGTATAAGAGCATAAGGAATAGATGTCTGAATTTAACTGTGTGCCTACAGATGTTCGTCATCATTGTCGATTCAGATTCAATGGAACAATGAATAAGCTTTTCTTATGATAATTGTAGCACCTAAAACAGAAAAGGAGGCCTTTCCTTGGTTCCCACTACCTCATTGATACATAGTAAGTGCTTGTTACTTACTACTTGCTGGCTGATTTGAACTGTTTCGGTGTGTGTGTGGGGATGGAGGTTGGGGATTATCAACTACAGTCCCAAAATGTCCGTCTGTCACAGGACTTTCTCCTGGACAACTCTGTTCTATCGTGCTCTAAAATACTGCACACCAGGCCCTAGGATTGCTGGGTTGCTCTGTCTCTCAATGTCATTTCACACACAGCACAACAGAGCAGTGACTGCTGTCTGCTTTCCATTATCTTTCTCATCTGATTACAAGTTGTGGTGAGTGACTAATGAGGAATGCTGAACTCCAAACAGTTCTGTTTTTTGTCATTGCTGTAAAATATTCAAAACTTTAAAAAAAAAAAAAAACCACTAAGCTGGGTAACACTGTTTGGAGGGCTCTTCACATGCATAGACACGCACAAAACACGACATGACTAGAAAGTTAGAAAGGATAAAACAGGCACTCTCCAATAAAACTTTCTCTTTTGAAAGGCTACTCGTTTTTCGAGGTTTCTAAGGCAAATGCTAGTGTCTTTTTTCATCACTTCCTATTGGCTACTTAAGCATTTTATAGTAAAGAGAAAAGGCTGAGTCATCCCCATAATAATTTTCAATAATAAGTTTCCCTGAATCCATCTCTGTTGGGGTTCTTCCCCTTTAACATGGAAACAAAAAGTAAATAAAGTGGAAATTAGGCCTTCTTTAAACTCCACCTTAAATATAGTCAATCAGTTCTGTTGTATTTCAGCCTATCTGTGACAAATCATATTAAATGATGTTTTAACCTGCATGTGAAAAACAAAAGTTATGAAATAGTTTTCTATTTTTCCTTGCCTCACTATCTAGGGAGACAGACTTGCTTTACTCTAATTTAGTGCTGTTATAGTAAACAACAGTCAATTCCCCCAACAGGAAAAAAAAAAAAAAAAAACAACCCACAAAAACCCCCAAAAACTGTGAGAAAAGTTAATTTCCTTGAAGCTCTTAACCACAATATTTACGGAGTGAATGTTAAAATTTAATTTAATTTTAAATTTAAATTACATTTAATAATATAATTCCAAGAATACCAATAACCCTCCTTCAATTTCTCATATTTTTATTGAATAGTCATCTTGTGTCAAGCACAGTACGAGACACCAAGGAACTAATGATGAAAAAGTCACATGCCTGCTTTAAAAGGGGCTCACAATCATGTTTGGAGAACAAACATGTAGAGGAAAAAAGTCACTATTCGGTGTTATAAAGATTGTAATAGATTTATGGATAACATTGATGAGAAAATTATCATGGAAACTATGCTTGAGGGGGTTAGGGAAGAAGAAGGCTTTGTAAACAAGGAGTCACTTGAGCCCAACCTTGAAAGATTTTTAAGAAATTGGAAGGAAAAAATTCCAGGGAGAGGAGAACTATACAATTAGTTCAACAAACTACAATCAGTTTCCTAGGAGTTCAGCACAGGGAAGCTGTGTGAAGCATCCCGTGTGTCATTCTAAGAGGTTTGCACTTTTTGATGGCCAATAGGGAAGATTCCATGGATGTTAATAAGAAGTAATATGGGGGGACGGGATGGGTGAAGGTGGAAGAGGGTATGGGGGTATAAACAGTAATGGAAAAAATACAACAAAAAAATTTTTTTAAAGAAGTAATACAAGCAGGTTTGTGTTTGAAAAGACAGTCTTGGGGTGGGTTCAGAATGGAATAGGTAAAGGCTGGCCTGAAAGTCTGTGTAACTACGTGGGGAAGTATTCCAAAACGCCACTGGGGAGCTGATAGAGGCCTCAATAAATGGAGTAATATGAGAAGAAGAGGTAGACATAGACAGGAGCACACTCAGGAATCAGACTCAGCAGTGCCTTGTGGGAGATCAGGAGTGGAAAGGAGGGACAGTTCATAGATTTTCTAGAAACCACATACAAAGCTTTAAAAAGCAGCAGCAGCAGCATCAATAATATCAGGGGGGCTCCCCTAAAAAACAGAATTATCTTCCGGAGGGCAGGCCTCTTGCAGTACTGGCTTCCCTGGCTAGGTGAATGTTCCAGGAACCCATCTGTACAGGCTGGTGGTGTGGTGAGAGGCTGTGTTTGGCTTCAGTGAACTTTCCTTGAAGGCTTTTCCACTGGGTTTAATCATGTCATGGTGGGTGATTTATGGGCGCACCTGCCCACACCACACTGAGTATTCAGCAGTTTTCAACCACAAAGGGCATGAACCCTGTGCCCCACCCTTCCCTATTCACTCTGTCTCATTCTGAGTGACCTGGGGTTTTTTTCCTGGTGAGAAAAGTCCTCAAAGGGAAACGTTTTGCCGATGTGGAAGAGGTGAAACGATGGCAGAAGCACTAAAAAGCATCGAAATTGACAAGTTCAAAAACTGTTTTGAGCCTTGGCAAAAAATGTCTCTATAGGTGTATTGCATCAAATGGAGAGCACTTTGAAGGTTACTGAAGTTTAAACATGTAAGAATAAATAATACACAAAATTTCAAATAAATTCTGGTTTGGGCCCTCGCGCCCCTGTATTCACTGAGGACTTTATTCCAGACACAATACCAAGCACTTCCTTTCAAATATTGTAACAATCTTATAAGACAGACACCATTATTATCCCAAGACTGGAAAATAAATGAAGTATAACGAACCTTGGGGAGATTATTGAAATGTGACTATAATTCCAGCAAACTTGAATTAGAATTATTCTTTTCAAAAAGTGTTGATGCTTATTATTTTTTCTCTCCATATCTACATGATGCTGGGATTAAATATGAAATCCATTTTATTTAAATAAAGGGGGAAGTTGACTGATCTGGAAAAAATATGATGGCAGCTCGGGAAGGAAACTCAGGCTCAGTGTGCCCATGCTGGAGGGTTTTCTGGCTCTTCTAGGATTACTGTGACTAGAGAAGATACTGTCTCCAACTGTGTTTCACAAATTACATTTCCACAGAGAGATTCTAGAAAAATAGCAGCGATGAGTTCGGCTCTTGGTTTCAAGTCAAGGAAGGGATGGAAATGCAGCTAACGGCAGAAACAAGGGGACCCAGGGTCCCCAAAAGTATCAGCACTGCCATTCCTTCTCATCGATTTGACTCTTTTCTCTGGGGACTCTGGTTTCCTCCCACATCACGTGAGGTGAACTGGCATATCTATATCACCCCAGTCTGACTGAGAGCGGGAGGGTCTCAGTGGCCCCGAGATGAGTGTCCTGGTCCTGTCCAGAAGCAGTGCTTGTCTTGTCCCCTGAGCTGCTGGGAGAGGCTCTGGCTACCCGTGAACATGGATGTGTGGCTCCATTTATTTCAATGCTTAATATTGAAACGGGGTCTTTATTTAGAAGTCTAATGATTATTCCATGACCAGAAATTTGCCGCAGGAACTGAATGCTAGTTTATATCAATTAGCCCGGTACAATTGGTCCTGTTTTACATCCTTTTGCTTAAAGTGGCAGTTTCCGAGAATCTATCTATGATGTAAGTAAGGATTTACTGTACCAAAGTATTGATTTGATGTACTTAACCATCTCTGTATTTCATTTTGCACCCCTTCGAGGAGACAATTTTGTTGCTCGAAGAACTGGTATTGACATCTCAGTGTGCTGAATTACTATTGATCTGTGATTTGGGGCCAGGGTGAAAGGCCCAGGACAGTAAACACGCAGGGTGATACTGCTCCTGCCACTGAACACAGGGTTCAAGGCATTCCTTTATCCAATATTTTCATCTGATGGTGAATAAATAGAATTCTGCCACCTGAGGCTTCAGCTGACATTTTTTCACCATTTAATTAGATTTTGTATTTCCTTTTTCCTGGGTTGTTTTTTTTTTTTAATTTTAGATTTAGGTAGTATCTGTTGGAGTTTGCTTATCTTTCATGGCTTCATTTGATTTAAATATCACACTTGTTAACTGCATTCTGGCTTGTCCTATCCACGGAGTAAAATACAAAGCCACTAACTGCTCCCACATTTTACCTTTATACCCCCACCCCTGGCAAACTAACAAATATTTACTTTCCTTTGAAAACCCTTTTAAGGATTCCAGTTGATCCAGTTCAAGTATTTAATCCTGTCCTGTGGACAGGACAGTGACAGGAGAAAGGAATTACAAGAAAGGCTCTACAGTACCCATGGGAATGAGGGGCGCTAGGCAGATAATTCTGTAAAATTTCTAATACTAGGCATTAAAACTCATGGGATTCAATGTCCATGGCTTTAAGTGGATGAACAGAAAAGATTTAAATGCTCAGCTCCAACAATGGAGTGTTTCATAGCAGCAGTCTTTCAAACTTCTTACCCAACCGGTCCTTCTCCTTAGGGTCGCTCTTACACTCTAACATGCATGTCTTCTCCGCAGCAGTGTCTCACATACCTGCTCTTTTGGGGCAGTAAATAGAACTCCACATCTATTCTCTTTTTTACCACATGTAGGTGAAAAAGATATGCAGCCAGAGACAGAAAGGCAAGAGCCAACCCTTTCACGATCCGAGCTTGACACAATGATTTAATGTGCATATTAGGAGCATGCTTTTGTATGTAAGCTGTATTAAGCATTCTAAAAAGTAAGTTGACCAAAGTCTAAAAACAAATCAGGAATGATCCCACAGATAAAAATTCTAGGCACCAGGGGACGGTAAAGAGATATTTTTGGATGTAGAGACTCCGATAGCAATAAAGTTGGGGATTGGAACAGGGCTGCCACAGGTCCATATGTCAATACCAAGCAGAAAAGTAATTATTTGCTGCTTTCTGTCACTTGGGTTGTCCCTGAATATCTGAATGCAATGATCTGAAAGTGAAGAAATTGAAGACGGATTTTCTTCTGCCTTTTCCCTTCATTTATTTGAAAGAAAAGCACTGTAATGGAGTCAGAGCTATCATAAGGGCACCAAGTAAAATTTCTATTGATCGTTAGAAGGCATAGCAGCTGTGGAATCATGAAGAGAGATGAGGATCGAGGAAACTGTTTCCTAGACAACCTTTAAGCACCCAACTGGTTCTTTCCTCGGAATTCTGTTTTTATAAATTAGATATTTATACATGCCTTGTCTTCAGTTGCAGGATGAGCATTGTAAACCTTACAGCACACCATGTGGATCTCACAACTTTGTCTGGGTATCATCTTGGTCCTTTTCCTCATATGTTAATTGTAAATGGCATCTTAGAGTTTCTCCAAATGTCTGGGGGCTAAAAGTGCCATTTAATTATACAGCACTTAGAATCTCTCACATGGTTATATATATATGTGTGTGTGTGTGTGTGTGTGTGTGTGTGTGTGTGTGTGTGTATCAGTTCTAAGAAATGAGTAAAGGTTTGGTTACTATAAACTAGAAAGAAAGTTTCTTTGCCAAACTAAATACAAGTCACATACAGTCTTCCTGTTTAGCAAACAAAACTCTAAACCTCTGTTTTCCTGTACATTTTTCAAAAACTATATATAAAGGAACTTTGTGAATAACAACCAGTTATATACTTAGAATTTATTTCACTTTTATTAGTTACATGTAGATTTTCCTTTAGAATCACCCCTCCCCATTGTGCTATAGCCATGAACTCTGAATGGGTCAACTCCACTCTGCTTCCAAGCTATATGAATGATTTTACCCACTTAAAGCAAAAATTGGTCCAGTAAGGGCTTTCACACAAGCCCAGATCTATCAGCATTTTGCTTCTTCCTGGCTGCAGTGACTGGAGGGAACCTCAAGACTTTTGTTAAATGATTATAGAAAATGACAGTCTCTCTCCCCTTGGGTATGAATCAAGTAGCATGTTGCTACTGGCAGCCATTTTGTGACTATAATGGAAGCCAACCTGGGGAGAAAGCCAGAACACGAGACCAGGACACAGCCAAGAGAATCACAGGAAACTAGGAGACTGCCTTAATCAAAATATGCTTGGATTTTTCAGACATGTGAGCCAATAAATCTGGTTTATTATTCATGCTAATTTGAGTTGTAGGTCTGTTATTTGCAACCCAAAATCCTAACTAATATATCCACCATCTGCAAAGTTGGACTTATCCAGAAAATGAACAAGGGATATAGTGAAGGTTAGATTGATCACTACTGCTTGTTTTCATTCACTATAGCATTTCATAGACTCAAGAATTTCAGATGAAAAAATAGAGTTAATTAGGACCAAGCACCCTTTTGATGCCAACTTTGAAAGTACTATTGGAAAAATATGCCCTGAAAGGGGAGTGAGCCATTTGGAGGTTGCTTGGCCTAAAATTGTCACTCTACTAATGAACTACTTGATTGTATAAAATACCCAACATTAGTCATGCTTACAAGATAAGGTTTTGAAAGGTCTTAAGATTCAAAATCACAGTCTTAGGTGGGCAAGGTAGGAGCAATCATTTATTATTAAACCGCTCAGCAGGCACTAGATTATTAGGTTAACTCCAGCAGAGCAATAACCCTCAGGAAATGGAACAAATTGTATTAGGTAGAGAAAAGGTATGGAAGAAAGAGATCTGGACCATAATAACTTACAGAAGAAAGTCGGTCTGAGCGGAGACTAGAACATCGTGACAGATAAGGGTCAGGGAAGAGTAGTACAGTGAGGAAGATTGTTCAAAAACTAACCTCACTTACTTTAATTTCCTCCAGAACTAGTCTATGTGGGGAATGTTGATAAATTACATCCTAGTGTTTGGGATACTTATTTATATGAGTATAAACCCTGATACCAACAGTTGGCAAAGTAGTAAGAACATTTTATAGAACTAGAAGAGGGCTCAAGCCAGAAATCTGCTATAAACAAATGGAATAGGTGCCACATTTTAAATCTTACAATTTGCCTTCTAACCCTTTCCCTACCTCCCTCACTCTACCCAAGCCTGCCAGTCAATAACTTTCTTGGCAATCTATCCTTACAAGATGTTTCCATGAATTCCCTGCTGCGCTTTTCATCCAAACTAGAAATGATCTGCTTTGTGAAAAATGTCTATTTCTCTCATTAGAAGAGAGCAATGATTAACTACTAGAATTGCATCCAGGTATAACTGAAGGCGGTTCATCTCTTATTTAATAAATGTTGCATTTCTAAAAGAAATGGGGCTGTTCTTTTTCCTTCCATTCTGCTCTCTGTGTACTACATCTTTAACTGCCCTTTCTCTTAACACATCAAAGAAAAGGTTATTTGATTTGAGGGGGCTTTCCAAATATTTATGGGGTTGCTGGAAAGAAAAATCTTTATAAAATCACTTTGGGAAACATATTGTTTTTCCTAAAACAAAAACCTAAAAAATATGTTTTTATTTCTTCTAACAGAGAAAGAGAGAGGGAGGGAGGGAAAGGAGGGGGAGAGAGAAAGAGAGAGAGAGAGAGGGAGAAAGTATTATATTAAGGTATAAAAACGCCACTTGATCACTTAGTACTGAGTTAATATTTTATGAAAAAAATTGTAATATTAAGAAAACTCTTTGGTGCATAAAATTGCAATATTAAGAAAAGCTAATGCCATGTACAATTGTTTTGAAGTAAAAAATCCTGCTCTATATATCCTGCTATATATATCTGGCTCTCAGGAAACAAAAAAAACACATCATTTAAGCGTCATTTGATCCATGGTACTGGATCCACCCTAATGTGCCTCAGTGATATATGGATTGTTTTGAGCTAAAGGCAACTGAGACCCTGTGTTCTCAAGAGCAACTTCTGTCCTCTTCCCTCATCTATCTAGAAGAATCTGAATGAGGACCCTTGTCCAAAATAAGAGGTTATCAGAGATAATCATTTTATGGCATTCCTATATGGCAGGGCAAAGTACTAACTACTGAACTCATGCTCTCCCTGCAATGACCTTCTGAAGCCAAGGTACCTTCTGAAACTCACCCCTAGCTCAGAACAGTTTATATACCTCATTTTCCTCTTCTGTCTCAGAACTTCTCTGGATGTGGGGTCTCTGACTCTCTCATGCAAGCGGTGCTCCCATGCACACAAAAATTAAATTTGATTTTTTTTCTTGTGATTATGTCTCTTGATTTGATGATTCAGTCAGCCAAAAGAACCAGAGGAGGGAAAGAGGAATTTTTCCCTTTCCCTACAGTACCAATTTACCAGTAGATGAATGCCAAATCCTCCCATTTATTGATACCCTAACGTTTCATTTTTATTTTGTTTAATCAGGAAATATTTAAAATCACAGTTTATTTGAGGCTTCTATGTTTTACACCAGCTCATTTGCCAGCAGCCCGTCCTTCTCCACAGGGTTCTGGCAGAAGTAGATGAAGCGGGTAGAATATCAAAGTGTCAAACCACTCAAACCACAGGATCTACAATGTCTTAATTTTCCTTATTACTCCCCATCCCACATACCCTCTCCCACCCTAGAAAATAGTAATACAATCTAGAAAGGAATCTCGGAGTTACTAAATCAAATAGAGTGTAGCAGAGAATCCTAGGCTCAGAAGAAAATCGATTTTTCTTTGCTTAAAAATTTCTAATAAAACATTTATAAAAATTAAATTTAAAATTAAATTAATTTTAATTAAAAATTAAAATTCAGAAAGTCCACTTGTACACCATTCTCACTATGGCTCTCATGACCAGTTGATGATTATACTTCAATCTTGCAACCAAAGAATCCAAATCCAATTTCCAGAAAATATGTGAAGTACTTATTGGGGTGGGGGGGACCCTTGAAAAAATAGCCTGAGGCAAATTCAGGAACTTAATTTTTAATTCCATCTAAAAACTTCTACCTCAAAAACAGAAACCGTGATTGTCTAAATGATAGCTTTAGAACCTGGCTATATTTGCTAAAAATCTTTTTAAATTAAATTTAAAAGGTATAACATTGGTTAATAATATAAGTTTCCGGTGTACATCTTTATAATATATCATCTGTATGTTCCATTGTGTGCTCCCCACCCAAAGTCTAGTGAAAATCTTAAAAAAATAAATTCTCAATGTGAAAACGTCAGTGTACTGGCATCTTTCCAAAAGGAAAAATAACCAAAACAAAACTACAGAAGCCTCCAGATTCTATGTGGAAAAAACACTGAATATATTTGTATTTTTATAAAACCGACATTTTCAACATTAAAGGATTCACCATAATTTATCATTCTTACCCTTCTAGCTACCCAAGCGTCAATAGACAACTTCTAAATCTAAAGTAATCTTATAAATAATATATGTAGCTCAAGTGCAAGCTTTAGATTTTGAATGTAAAGTATAAGAGAAATGCTGGTGGGAAAGTAAACTGGTTCAGCCACTCTGGAAAACAATATGGAGTTTCTTCAAAAAATTTAGAATAGAGTTATCATATGACCAAGCAACCTCTCTTTTGGGTATCTACCTGAAAAATTTGAAAGCATTTATTTGTAAAGATATATTTACCCCTATTTTTATGCAGCATTGTTCATGGTGGCTAAGACAGAAACAACCAAACTGTCCTTCAATAGGTGATTGGATAAAGAAGATGTGGTACATATATACAATGCAATGCTACTTAGCCATAGGAAAAGATGAAATACTGCCATTTGTGACATGGATGGAACATGAGAATATCATGTTAAGCAAACTAAGTCAGTGGGAAAAAGTCAAGAACCATATGATTTTACTCATATGAGGGATATAAAACTGAAAACAACAGATGAACAAATAAGACAAATAAAAACTCAAAGACACAGACATCAGCATGGTGTTACCAGAGGAAATGGGGTACAGGTACGGTGGGTGATAAAGGTAAAGGGGGTCAATATACAGTGACAGAAGGAGATTTAACTTTGGATGGCGAACACACAATGCAGTATATAAATGATGTATCATGGGGTAATACACAAAACTTAATATAGTTTTATTTACCAATGTTACCCTAATAAATTTAATTGAAAAAAGAGAAATGAAGCACACACATGATCTTTCATTTTTCTACTTTGGACCCGTGGACCTACCTCCTTCTATTTCTCCTCTGCCTCTCCCATAACTTTTTAAGAAAATGGACCAAAACATTCACTGAACATTGGGAAAATTAAGCTCCAGATGAAATATTTAAGGATTATAGCAGTGAACTTCATTTTTGCATTCTAATAATAATAATGATAATGTCTTGAGTTTAAATTGTCTTTCTTTTAAAGCATTTAAGCATACTGTTTTTGTTTTTAATTGTTAATAGATTACGCAACATTCCAATGTCATACTTAAAGCCACCTGACTCACTGGCAGAGCGAAGACTACAGCCTAAGCCTCCCACTAATGTCTGATGTTCATTCCACTAGATTATATATTGGCTAATTTATAAGGTACCCACCTCAATGACGGAGCCCAAAGGCCTTGAAATAACAGCAAGAGGTCACACCAATTACAGTTACATTGCCTCTGGGAGTGATCTCTGTTCCTTTGTGATAGAACTAATTTTTATTTTAAAAATAAGCTCCTTGCTTTTCCTTGCATAATTACTACCTAAGGAAAGGCCCATCTGAGCTGCTGCCTCTAATTACATACACATAATTATGTTAAAATGCAAAGTCAAAAGGCTTTAAAAAAATACTAAACTTTTCACTGGAAAGGAAAGTTTTAATTGTTAGGGGTTATGGAGTTATACATATATGTAAATCCGATTTACTCCAAATAGTGTATGTCTAGATGCTGACGAATGGCTGCCTTAGGTAAGCCTTTGTGGCCTCAACTTGCTTATTCACACTGTTCCTTTTTCCTTTTTGTTTTAACTTTCAATATGTCCTCTTTGTTGTATTTTATAGCAAAGACTCTAGAGCACGAGCTGTTTGTAACTATATTGGATTTAAGATTACCTCAGGGGCTAGAGCTACGTATAATTCAGACTGCGGTAAATCATATAAACATTTCAGTCTTTGTTTAAAAGAAGTCATTTTTATTACACTCCTTTTTTTTTTTTTTCCTGGGCAGAGTGCCTTTACCTGCTGTTTTCTTTTTTTTATTCCTGTTTTATCAGCCTCCTTTATTTACATAATAGTTTCCTTCAACTTATAACTTAAAATTGACCTGACATAAAGCTCTTTCTTTCTGGATCAGGAAAAGAAAATGTGTCATGTATTATTATCCTTTTCTTAATCAAACCATCTGAACATCTGGAAGCAGAGTGCAAACCTGTATGCTTCTTATGACATGAAGCAAACATGCATCGTTCTGTGGAGGAAACTGAAACAGAGGTGTCCTTTCCTCCTCTCTCCACCTCATGGAAAGAAGTTCAGTTGATGGGGATTTCCGCGGAGAGCAGACTGTACCAGAGAGGAACTGCCTAGCAGTTCCCTCAAAAAGAAAGAAAGAAACAAACAAAAAACCCCAAAAAACAAAACAAAACAAAAATCCCACCCAGAGTTTCATCAAACACTCCCAGTTTGCTTGAACTTTATTTAATTTTTGACAGAGGCTTTAGAAGTATAGGAAGGGAAGGATAACCAAGCCAAATCGTTGTTAGTGGATGGCAAACGAGGAGGGGAAACACTGGCGTGTTGTTTTCTCTGTCGTTCCGTCAACTTTGTATTGTAAGACTTACAAGGAGTGTTTACAGTGTACAGTGACTGTGAGATGGCCAGGTGGCGTGCAAGTACAGTCATGCACAGCTAAGGCGCTCCACTTCCTAATTTACTCTCCTAACATAACAGGATCACACCCTGGTGTGATGCCTCTGACCAACTAAGAGCAATAATAGATAGACACTGCGAAAGCAATAGGATTTAACCTATTTTGGAGTTTTCATTCAGCTACTGTTACACAACTGGAAAAATATATTCCTAGGTAACATGAGACTTAAAGGGACACAATATACATTCTGCATTTGGCTCACTAAATCCACAGCTCAATTATCAAAGTATCCAAGAATTAGTAACAGGAGATGACATAGTAAGGGCCTTTCCTTCTCTGCTCTAACATAGAATTATTCTCTACTAAATAATCACATACAACATCAAAACACAGCTTTTTAATATAAAGCTAATGTTTGCAACTCACCAATAATATTTTTATCAACACTGAAATGGGTTTCATTCTATCTATAAATCTGTCTGTAAAGCATTCATATCTATGTCTGTAACATTCGTAGACAATGCCATTTAACTCTATTTGTCTGGGCAATTCTATGATTCTCTGAGTTGAACCAGAATTTTTATTCTAATCACTTGTACGGAATGATAGTATACACCAAAACAATCCTTGAAGATGCTGTCTTACCTTTATTCATCTCTGTGGACTGATTTTCTGTCTTCTCTGTCCAACCCCACCCTGGGAATAGCTTCTTCTCCCTCCAACGTCATCCCCACCCCCGAAACATTTCTAGGATCTAAGGTGTGTTTGGGATTCTCTGTGGTCCCATTCTACAGATTTGTCTATTGCACCTCGTCCGTCACTTGAGAGGGGCCTGCAGGCCGCCGTTCATGCTGTTACAACAAGACTGAGGTTTAGGAGAGTCTATATATCTGCTTAATTTCTCTCACCAATGTTTACAAAATCTCCACACTGCCTATGGCTTGATAGCTGGGCCCATGCCCTGAATGACAGGTTTGGCCTTGTAAATCTCTGGGATATTAGACTCCCTCAGGCTAGATTTCTAGAACTTGGAAGCAATTTTGAGAGAACCATTTTAAACGTTTGCTCTAAGGAAGTACAAACAGAACTTTCCATTATAACTATTCCAACGTGCATCTTTAAAAAACCAAAGCCAACTGATTTTCATCCGGCTCAAAGAAAATATTGGTGCTTTTCAAAATCCATCACAGTTCCTTTACAGCTCAACTGTTTTCATTGGCAAAATTCTCTGGATTGTATTTGATCTTCCACAGGCAGACTTTCAAATCACAGGTTGGTGTGTTTTAATTTAAATGAAGACTTCCCACCTATCCACAGAACAAGATTTACTATTCTTATTGGATCTTCGTACCTGAAAATAAACTTTATTTTAAGCCACACCTCTCTGTGAGGCTTGACAAAAGAAGGCAGCCAGCTTTGGGAGGTTATGAATTCTGTGATGAAACTTGATTCATGGCTTCTAATAAAGATATTTTAATGTCCCTGCCAAGTTCAGCAACAAGGCTTGCCAGAACATAGAATCTCAAGTAAGCCTACTCCTTAATTTTATGTGAGAGGAGAAAACAGGCCCAACAGCAACAGGGCTAGGTATGAGTTTGCCCCTGATCACCTTCCCCAGTAAAGACCCGCTGTAAAGACCCAGCAAGAAACAGCACACCAGCTATGCCTGGTAGTGTTCAGAGCCATCAGCGGGAAGAGGGGCTTTCTGACCAGTTGAGTACCTATCTACTCAGGAAAACCCCTCGTTTGAATTACCCACTTAATATGTTTGTTTTTCTGATTAAACAGAGACAGCTTTTGATTATTCAGCAATTCAGGGTGGGAAGGAGAGGGGAGGAGATAAAACCAATCAAAGCGATAGGCAATAAAAATAACCTCAATTGTGGTTGGCTTTCGATTTTGTTTTTGTACTTGCAATGAAATACGGGTGTGTCTGGTGTTCTGGGAATTTGCATTTCAGACAAAGTAATAAAATGAGACCATAGAGACCTGACTCTGAAAAGCTAAAAATTCATTTTAGTTTTTCATCTGCTTAATGTCAGGTCATCTCCATTCCCTAATGGGAATGGACATCTCCACTTCTCCCATTATTACCTGACTTTATTAAGTGGAGTGGAGTGTGTCTCGTTTCTTAACCAGAAAATGAAAGCACGATTTTCCAGGGAATGATGATGTAAAAACTTGAGCAATAGAGATTTCAGTGTTTCCTAGGAATATCAGTGAATTACAATTAACTTGCTCCTTAAGCAATTGTAACTTGTCATACACTGCATACATTTTGCAAAAATGAGATTGCTTCTGGAAATTTTGCTTACCTCACCCCACACACAGCCCACATCCCTGAGACTGAAAAGTGAGATAGACACCTAGGTAATGGTACAGAATGGAAATCCAGGAGATCATAGAGGGAGGCTTGTCCTCTAGCAATGAAATAGTGAGAGACAACCCAAGAACGTTTTTCACCTGGAAGAGAAAACTTTCCCCGCGCTGGGTCAGAGATATTACAAGACAAAGAATATTTTAAAATTTATTTAACCTACACATCCTTCCATTTTCAAAGGGGTAAATTAAACATTTATAGATTTGGCAAGGGGAATATACTGTGTTTGCTTGCCGAGGTACTGCCATCTCTGTGACTTTTTAAAAAAGAAAGTTTTAGCACATGATTTTGATGTTTTACAATCATTTCCCTAAAGCCAAATCCTTTGAATTACTGTTTGTGATGAAACAAACAGAGTGTACAGATGCCTTGAAGCTGGGAAAATTTTTCATCAGAAAGTGTTTTATTTTAGTCAGAGTTGTCTCAGGAGGACAGATATATCTAAACAATGCTAATTCAGGGACTTGGCTAACATATTGGATACAGAAAGTACTGCTTTATCGCCAAGTTTCAGAAATGTTTGCACAATATCTAGATGATTGGATTACATACATGGCAAATCAAAGTGACAAATATTAGTTATACAAATTAAATTCCTAAAGGTATCTAGTGATAGGGTATTTAAATGAAAAATGAGGACTTTCATCCCTTTTCTGAAATGAAGCTGAAAAATTAACAGTATTTCTTGTTTTATCAACCTAGGCAAAAGCAAGTAAAATACAATGTTGTTAAACTGGTAAACTGTATTAATTTTATGTTTATGCTTTCAACTGATATCTTTATTTTAAGGAATAGTATATGTTAAGCACTCTAGAGATTATCAGTCAAATTCAGCTTATCTCAGCCTGGCATTTTATTCAATGTGAAAGTATTTTGTTCTGAAAAAAACAGGTCAAAAAACAACAACAGAAATGGGGAAATGTAATAGCATATTCATAAGACAACATTAGATAGGAAATAAACAAAAAGAAATGCTCTTTGACACGGCTGGCATAAATGATGCCCAATGCATGAGTCATAAGTACAAAGTCAAAATAGATGGGAGAGTTTGTAGAGAAAAGACCAACATTTCTTCCATGATGCATCCTGGACTTACTGTGATAGACATTAGAGAAATGTGTTATATAATAAAAAGTGGAAAATGGTCATTATTTTTCAAAGGATTTGATCTTAGTCATCCAAAGAGTGATACACAAACTGAAGAATATATCCCACCTATTTTTTTTTTAGAAGATGTCAATTTAACCGATTCTTTCTCAGGTTCTTCAGCATCATTACTTTGGAAGAGCTGCATTTAAACTGCAACTTTTCACAGTAACAGGGAAAGCAGAGATACACAAAATTTCAAATGACTTACTCTAGACTTCGGAATTTACTACAAGGCTTTCAGCAGGCTCACAATCCCCATTAAACTTTGCATGTACAAAAAAAAGAAAAGGTTGTGGGCAGAAGTCAGCGATGAGAAGCAGGAGAAGGTTTCCAATGTTCCATTTCTGGCTTGAAGATGGAGGGACCATATGTCAAGAACTGTGAGCAGGCTCTAACTGCACAGAGCAGATCCTGACTGACAGCCAACAAGGAGTCAGCGACCTCAGTTCTATAACCACAAGGAACTGAATTCTGCCAGCAACAAAAATGACCTTGGAAGATGGATTTCCCCTGCCCAGGACCTCCAGATGACAACTCAGCGCAGCCCACACTTTGATTTCAGCCTGTGATACCCTAAAATGAGAATCTGGCCATGCCGTGCTACACTGTGGACTACAGACCGGTGCTGGTCTTGGTCATTCTATTGCATTATCATCTGGGGGAGCCAATTATTCGTCTAAGCTTCACATCAATTCACAAACCTGAGCAACAGAGAGTCCTTCTCATGTCAACATCAGAGGAAGCAATGAAAGATTGGGGCCTGCCTTGAGGCTATAAAATGTTTTATCTACTTGGATAATGAAACACTGACACATTTGCATTAAGTTTGCAAACTGATTTGGTGCTTCAACTATTAAACTGAAGTTGGTGGGGAACATTAAAATGAAATGAGTTGCATAACAGAGCTAAGAAGAAAAAAACACAGTAGAAATAAGAAGCAGAAGAAGATAGGAGCGAGCATGACAAGGAACTGAGGATGAACCGTGTGTTTATTGTCCTTAGAAATTAGTGAAGCTACTTCCTGTTATAGTAGTGCTATTCTGGTACTATTATTGAAAGTTTAATATTTAGCCCTGGCTGGTGTGGCTCAGTGGATTGAACATTGACCTGTGAACCAAAAGGTGATCGGTTTGATTCCCAGGCAGGACACATGCCTGGGTTGTGGGCCAGGTCCCCAATGGGAGGTGCATGAGAGGTAACCACACATTCATGTTTCTCTTCCTTTCTTGCTCCCTCCCTTCCCCTCCGTCTAAAAAATAAATAAATAATATCTTTTTAAAAATTTTAATATTTAAAATAGTTTGTGGCATACGCAAACTGCAATTCTTCACTCACTAACAATGAGACTCTGGGTTTAATTCAAAGGTTTTCAAAGTCAGAGAAATGAAATTTGAAATATTAGGTTGAACCATATGAAACTATATATAACCATTTATGACCTACAAAAAATGGCACTTTCATATGGTTCGACTTAATAGATTGTTAGGAGAATATTAAAAACATGACATGGCTTTAGCCACATAATTAATCTTGGTGAAGAGAAATGAATGGTGACTGAACAACCGTAAACCTCTTCATCGAGGACATTAAAGGAAAAACTGGGCGTCACCTTTAAGAGAAAGTACCTTTATAATTTACTTTTATAATAAGGAATATCTGAGAGCGGGGGATGTTATTTAGTGTAATTGGCTACCTTTTTTCAAGGTTTGAGGCATGATTGAATAATTTTGTGTGAACAGGATATTTTTAAGTAAAGGATATTCACTTTTAGTTAAACAAATAAAATCACGTAATTGGGGCTCACAGGATATCACAGGAAGACAGCCCAGACGGTCAGCAGAGAGAAGGCGCTCTCCCTCAGAGAACCTGCTCTGGGCCCCTCGTCTGTGCTTTGGGACCTCAGTGCCGTTTCTGCTGTCCCAGCCTAGACCTCATGGTAAGTCATTTCAGGGACGTCCAAAAATTACCTTAGAATCCTGTTACCCTAATATTTTTTCCTGCCATCAGTGATAATTCCCTATCTTGGGTTAATCCCATGGTTTCCATCGTTCTCATACCCACGACCACTGATTGTACCCAAAGTGCACTCTAAGTAAATTTGACCAGGCTTCAACTAGATAGCAGTCTTTTTCTTCACTCTTTCCCCTAGAGGCTTATTTTTAAAAATTTCCACAGTCCTCCAATCCCAATACGTTCTCTACATCCAAACCCAGAGACTGTATCATTGAAGAGATTTAAGCCATTAACAGTAAACGTTAATTTCTTTCTTTTGTAATCTAAAAAGTTTACCTTATTTCCTCTATCCACTTCTCCAATGCTGTCCCAAAGAAATACTCTGCTCTCATTTTCAAAACTAACCCCTTTACCTATCCTAAGACTCTCACTTACACCTGCCTCTTATTTTGTAAGTTATCTCTTGAATTTCAAAGGGATTCTTCCCTAATGGCTTGATTGCAAGCAACCTCACTCTCTCTAAATGGTATTCCTCAGTCCACTGTATAAGCTTCACTTTTAGCATTCTGGCACATCAATGAGGGTCTTCTCAAGAGATTTTGTATTTTTTTAAAAAAAATTTTATTTATTTATTTGAGAGGAGGGGAGGGAGAAAGAGAGGAGAGAAACATCAGTGCGAGAAATGTTGATTGGATGCCTCACATGTCCTTCCAATCAGCAACCTGGCCTGTAACCCAGGCATGTGCCCTGACTGGGAATCAAACCAGTGACTTTTTGGTTCACAGGCTGGCACTCAATCCACTGAGCCACATCAGCCAGGGCAGATTTTGTCTTGTTATCGCTCCACAGCCTCTACCTTGGTTCCTTCATATCTAGATGCCCTGTCTGTTTTATTGACTTCCTCTGCATAAATCGCTATGGCCTTATCATTGAACATCGCTAAGAAAGCAACTATGCTACTAGGAAGAATTGGAGAACCTGAAAGTATCTCAGCCTTAGGTAAGTTTATAGACTACTATTCAGATTTTTCTACTTCATCTTATGTCAATTTTGGTGATTTGTGTCATTTAAGGAATGTGTTCTTTTAATTAAAATGATCAAATGTATTGGCATCACGTTGTTCATATTACTTTATTGTTCTTTAAATGTTGAAAGGATCTAGAGTGATAGCTCCTCTGTTATTCTTCATATCATCAATTTATGTCTTCTCTCTCTTTTCTATTGACCTTCTCAAAGAGGCCTTTCTACTCCAGCTAACTGGAACTTGATAGACTCTCAGTCCTGTGTGAGTTCTGGAAGTTTGTTACCTCTCTGGTAGTTCTCCTGGACTCATGGAGTTTTACTGTACCAATGCACAGTTTAGGGTTCAACAGCAAACTCAAGGGAACTGTGTACTAGTTTCTGTAGCACTCTTTCTGCTTCCTCTCTGCTGCTTTGCCACATAAGTTGAAGACCCTTACCCCACGTGAATTCTGACTTTGTCTCCTCAGTGGAATCAGTGAAGCCACTTCCTCTGCTTGCATTCCTCTCCCTGTGAAGCAATACAGACAGTGTCTACAGGCAGAAGACTAAGATGATTGCAGGGTTCACCTTATTTGACCCTTTCCTCAAGGACTATTGTCCTGTGTCACCCGCTTCCAATGCATAAACCCAGTTTATATATTTTGCCAATGGGAGGGCAAGATCGTGGTCAATTACTTGATCAGGGCAGAATTAAAATTTCTTTAATGTGGGGTGTCTTTTCGATGTGCTCACTCTATCACCAACGGCCTCCTTGTTGCCATGTTTATCTCCCCTATCACCAGAATCAAGCCACACTGTTCCCTGGATCTCCTGTCTTAACTCCACATTCTTTACTAACAGTCATGCATTCAATCAAATATCCTAGATTTTGAAAGAGCAAGGGCGGTTTACGTACTTATTTTTTGGCCAGTCTTCTACTCTTGCATAACAGTGGTAGAATGGAATGTTAAGGTATCACCTTTTAAATGGCAAATTCTCTGGGAATTGTATAATGTATTCTTTAATTCTTCGTTTTGAAAGATGTGGCCAAGTAACTTTCCTTCCACAGAGGACATAGACAGCATCGGGCCATGAGGTATGAAGGAAAATATCACAGAAAAGGGAGAGGACATCTCATGCTAATGCTAGTTCTTCAAGGCTTTTCTCTCTGTGTAGAACAAGCCAGGTTTTTGTCCTTCCCCAATCACCCTTGAGGGAACTCAGCCCCTCATCTTCCAGTAAGCTGTGTAGGGCCAGGGAGGGCCTTCTTCCCCTTTGGGAAAGAGTTGTGGCTCAAGCAGAAATTTTAAAAGGTAGTATATTATTTGGAGTAGGCCTAAGTCTTTTTTTTAAACAGGTAAGAAAGAAAATTATAGAAAATAGTAAATTATTATATCGAGTTACAGAATAGAGATAAGCAGATTGGGCAATGAGTCGGCCTGTCCCCAAAATATGTGATGACATATTACTCTGGTTCTGAGATTTATTAACACCTTTTATGCTAAAACCAAGTTTATTGTTCAATTAATAAACTAAGATAGGCGTGTGATTTTTCTTCAAGGCTTCTCAGAACCCTTAATAATAATAAGTATGCATGATGAATCCCTAAAAGGAAACTATATTAACTATGTTTGACCTGTAATGTGTTAGATCCAGCTATTAGCTTATAAAAGTCAACTGGTAGTTTCACAAATTTTGAAAGTCAGTAGTTAAACACAGCCATTATAAAAAAATTGTTATATAAACTCACAATTGAGTAAATTATATTAAAAACTAAAGTAACAAACACTCAAAATTCATCACTTGCTAATTATGTTATGAATATGTACCTCAGTATACCCCTTTGGCATATTGATTACTTTGAACTTTAGGCAGAAGTTAGACAGATTCTTCAAAATTAACTCCATTGTCATTAATTTTCTCCCCAGGAGTTTCATGCACCAGGGAGGATTGACTCTTGTCACAGGGGAGGAAATGAAAAGTAGACACTATCCCCAGACAAACTTTCTCACAAACAATTATACCACCCATTTATACTTCTAAGGATCTGTTCATCTTCCCTAGAAATCATTTCCTGTCCCCGAAAAGCCCTACATCTCAAAAGTTTCTCATTTTTTCTCAAGTATCTCCCAGGTACACAGGAGGTATGAATGTTAACAAACTTTGTTTTTTTCTTTTTAATCTGTGTTTTATTACTCAGAAGGTAGAGGGAAAATGATTTTTCCTCCTATACAGTTACTACATGTTACTACTATCTAGGTTCTTGAAGTTTTTCATTTCTTTTGTGTCTGTCTGGCAGAAATACTATAATATGGTGTGGTAATCTGCATCACTTCCCAACAAATGCTGCAAATTAGGACTTTCTTTTTTTTCAATAGAGCCAGTGGTTTAACAGTTACCAGCACACCATTGCCGATGGAAAACGATTTTCTCTGAACAACAGGCAAGACCAGTGTCCTCAGAACACACTTTCAGAAATGCTGGCTGACAGAAAAAACATTCTTTCCAGCTCTGTCTCCCAGCCATTCCTATATTTCATCTCTGCCACAGCAGTATTTAGCTCACCTGTTTTCCTCAACTCCTACTGATTCTCACAAGTCTCAGCTCAGACATTGTCCTTTTTGTGAAACCTTTTCTGACCTCCCTATGTATATATTTCTTACTGCTCGGGGTAAGTTAACTCACAGGAGAAAAGATCAAGAAAAGAAAAGGTAGGGCATTTAAAGACGTAACAGTAGTAGAGATAAAATGGTGATAAAACAACCAGATTGTGACTGGAAATGAAAAAGGAGAAATCTAATAAATATCCCCATGAAGCACGAATTGGAAGTGGTGATGGGGTTGGAGATAAGAACAGCAGTAAAAGAGACAGAGCTCCCTCTAACAGTCCGGCCTACCGTGACCTTAGAGCAAAGGTCTCATCTTCACACTGATCTAATCACTGGCAATGTTCTTGCCTGGGAAGAGATGTTTGAAGGCATTTGCACTGGAATGTGCACACATGACAGTCTAGGACTGAAAAGAAAAAATTAACTTAAGAATCATTCAACCTGTCCCTGACCACCAGCTAAAACACCATTCATTTCATTGCATGCTCCAAATAAAGTATTATTACATTTTTGCATGATAAGAATTCCCTAGCTTACTAAAAACAGATAAATTCCTAGTGTTGTGCTGGCAAACACCCACTGAGAATGATAAAAGCATTCAAACACTTTGAGGAAACTCCCTTATTTGCTGCCAAATCTTTTTCTTTTCTCCCCCAAAAAGTCATATATAGCTTCTGGAATAATTTTATAATTTTAACATGATGCACGTAATTGAGCTTGCAACCAAAACCATGAGCTTTATGCATTGGGATCTCAACCAAATTTGTTTTCTTTGAAGTATTTAAATTTAAAACATTAACATGCTGTGAGAAGTTAGAGCACCCACATGTCTTCAAAACAAATGGCTCAACAATTTCTCAGGCATTGCCACTAAGGAAATATAGACGTAGAACCTGAAATAAGAACAAACAGACTTCAAAGTACTAGAATTAGGGACACAGATATAATGATATCATGGACTACCCTCATATTTATTCACGTTTCTCTGAAGATTGGATTTAGGACTACTTGTTTTGAAATCCTACAACCAATAATAGTACCTCACAATTACACTGGAAAAGTGCTTTTCTTATTTCATATCACATTTAATCCTAAAGTACATAAAGTCATAGGTATTATAGTCAATTAAGGACTTTGCAATTATATATTCTAATTTTGTTGATTTGTTTGTTTTCAGTAATTTTTTATCGAAGGCTTCTTTAAAAATCTGATATTATCCCTGAACTCTCTGCTGAGAAAATTGCATGTGTTCTGTGTGTAAATCTGTCAACTCCTTGAAACCTGTTTATGAATGATGTTACTGTTTCAGTGGGCAGGCCAGGACCACAGGTCCCAGGTCAACCATCTCTGATTTGGACCAAACATATTATCTACAAGGGAAAAAAATGAGACCCAGAGAAGCTAAGTGACTTGACGAAAGGTCGCACAGCAGTCGAGGAGCAGAACCACCAGTAAAATTGAACTTTCTCCCTAATTTAGGGCCTCGTATGTTTCTACTACCTTCTGGGAATTTAAATAACCACAAACTACTAAGATTTTGATATCGGCTTCCTCTCCCAAGTCTGTATAGTCATAATCAAGAGATAGTAAGGTCAGAAGTTAGAAAGATTTTGCTTTATTTCTGAGTGATTGACTGAGTGAGGCTATTGCATGGCTGGACATGAAGACTTTTTCTGCATCAGTCTCTCTGTATGAAGTCAAAACAATTCTTCCTAGCCAATCCCAACCACTGTTGCAAGAACAAGTGAGATCATTATTTATAGCGTGTAATATCAAAAGCATATAATTGCAGGAAAAACTTTCCCTCAAAAACCTGTGTTTTCCAGAGCATTACAATCTGGGAAGAACCGTGAAGTCACACTTTTGGTACAAATAAGTACCCAGCACTTTCCCTGACTCCCTGGAAAAATTGGTGGGACTCAACATTGTTATTACTGAAAGTTTCAAACCGTGTCCTCTGTGCCCTCATACGAAAGCTGTCTCTGCTGTCACATGACATCTACTTTTCTCCTCCTCCTGCGGTTCGAGCATCTTACGACTGCCCTGTTACAGCTGCTGGAGAGAGGTCTGCTTTCCCCTCCCCCATTTCTGCCACCGAAGGGGCCACCAAAGTGCCATGCTGGTGAAACTGCCTGAAGGACTGTTATTTGCATGACTTTTACTGATAACCAACAAAGTGGCCCAATATCACATCACTCTACTCCAGATGCACCCCATTCAAGAGCAGACCACACTCTGCTTTATTTGTCCCAGAAGCAAGCCTACTTAGCATTCCTAATGTCCCACAGAGATTTTTCTATTTCTAGTGGCTGGTGCATACTTGGTACCAGATATTGAATAAATAAATGCTGATTGGAATGCATAACGAAGAATGCCAAATTTGCGATATTATCATTATTTCAATGTGTTAGTATAATCCCTTGACTATGTTGCCAGTAAACATACTGAGTCTTGGTCATGCTAGTGAAATAAATACAGGAATAACACAGGCTCCAAAGTAGACTGATCTAAAATGATATTTCAATAGCAGCTTGTAAATTTTTTTTCGCCTCTTAAATTTCAATTTCTGGCAAAGTTAACTGAGCAAGTTTGTTGAATACATATAATTACTTAAGTGGGAAACCTGACTTTGTGCTAGTAAATACAGTAATAGGTATTTTTACTCTGTGTCGTGGATCTTTTGGACAAAAGACATTAAACTGGGAAATACAGTGGATATTTCAAATATGAGTATAAGTGTATAAGTTTAAGAAAGACAAGGAGGGGGTTACCAGAGGGAAAATGTTCAGGGGAGGGTGGACAGAGTAAAGGGAGTCAAATATATGGCAATGGAAGGAGGCTAGACTGGGCAGAGAACATGCAATGCAATATGCAGATAATGTATTGTACAATTGTACACCTGAAACTTATATAATGTTATTAACCAATGTTACCCTAATAAATTTAATTGTAAAAAGACAATGACAGTGTCTTTACATATAGGATTTTTTTCCTTACAAGTGTCATAATTGAGGTAAATACATTTAACCCAGAGAAAGAAAAGACCTGGAAGTTATTACTGTTCCCATTTTTTTCCTCCAGAGTCTTGTTAAGAGTTTTACTCATTCACATAACAAATATAAGCAGTACTGTCTGTTAGACACTGCTCTACACGCAGGATACAGTGCTGGGTAAGCAAAATACAAATCACACTTTAGGCAATTTACAGTCACATGAGAAATACAGACAAATAAAGAGGCAGTTACCTGCTGACAGATACTAGGACTGCTGTCTTACTTTTCAAGGAGGAAGTGCCAACTAAGATTGAAAGATGATAGACATTAGGCAAAGGAAGAGGATTTCTGAAGTAGAAAGAGGAATGTGTACAAAGGCCCAGAGTGAATGTTTGGAGAAGTGAAATCAATTCAGTCTGGCCGCAATGCAGACTGCGAGGAGAGACGCTGATGAGAAATGAACCTGGGGAAAAATTAAGAAGGATCTTAAGGCTCTTGTTAAAGAGGTTTAATTTTATCCAGAAAAATAGACAAATGTTGATGAATTGGTAGCAGAGTGGTGGCATCAGGTTTATATTTTAAAGTATTCTGACTCCAGCCTGAAAAACGTTGCCACAGAAAGTCCAAAGAACCAAGCTAAAGGCAAGGAGATCAGTATCACATAACTGTCTGACAGCTAGCTTTTTCCTCAGAGCTCTCTGAGGTATTGATTAGTTATATCACAGTCACTTTACTAGCCCACTTATAGTGGCTATTTACTGGCCAAGTGTATTCGTGGGCTATATGTCAAAGGTGAAATGAGTAATAGTCATCTATCAAGAACCAGCATGTCTAGTGAAATGGCCATCAGCTATTTGGTGGAGTATCTATTCCTCGAATGGCTTAATTATATGATGTAGAGGGCAATAAACATGTATTGACCTGCAATGATCTAAAGAAGAGGTTTTCAATGCTGAACTTTAAAAACAACTGGGGGGCCCTGGCTGGCGTGGCTCAGTGGACTAAGTGCTGCCCTGTGAACCAAAAGGTCACCAGTTCGATTCCCAGTCTAGGGCACATGCTTGGGTTGCAGGCCGGGTCCCCAGTTGGATGCATGCGAGAAGCAACCAATCGATGTTTCTCTCCCTCTCTTTCTCCCTCCTTTCCACTTTCTCTAAATCAAATAAATAAAATCTTAAAACATATGAGGAGACTTGATGTCTCCTCAGGACATCGGGAGGAGAGATTGATGTCCGGGTCCCACTTCAAACACATTAAATCAAAATCTCTGTGGATTAAAATCTAGGTATTAGTATTTTTAAAAGTCTTCATTTATTCTAATGTGTAACCTAAGTTATGAGCTTAGATTCAATAAGATTTGGTGACTGATCCAGGGTACTTTCATTGCAAGGTTCAAGGCACGTGGACTCTGTTCCCTAATGAAGGCTTTCGCTGAGAATTCATGTGCTTAAAGGCCTTAGAGTCTCTGCCCGCACACACAGCCACCACAGCAAACTGTCAGACATGTGTGCGGGCAGGAGGGGCGTGTGTTAAAGAAGGCTTTGGCAAAATAATTTTGTAATTTTGTCACTAAAACTGGGTGAACAGAAAGTAAAAATGATCCAGATTCATATTTTGCAGGTCTAAATTCATCATTAGAGAGGGCTATACAAATATTTGGGAAGGAAACATGAGAAACCGAAGCATGTCTAAAGGGGCGCTTGTGACTTTAAAAGAGAGATGGAGATAGAGAGATGAGAGGTGGAGATAGAGTGAAATAAAAAAGAAAAAGAGAGGAAAATAGCAGAGAAACAAGTTGGTGAACAGAGAGAAAGCCTGCACAAACCAGGTTTCGCTGGCTAGGGGTCATCAGTTGACCCTGGATTGTTTAGGCTTAATAGGGAAGAATGTCGCTTTCACATCTTATCCTTTAACAATACTCCCACAATGGTCAGTTATTTCCTTCGAGTGACTATTCTCATTTCTGGGAATTGAAATGCTATTTTCACCTAATAAATATTAAACAACTATAAGCACCCCAGAAAATACCTCTTCAGACAATCCTGAAGGTTTCACGATATATAATTCCAAAGTTAACAGTGATATCTACTCCTTATTCAATACCTATTATGTACTGGGATTTATTTGTCAGGTTGCTATGCAACCCAGTGATTTATGTATTACTAGTTCCATTTACTAAATAATGAAACCAAAGGCCAAGTTCCTTTCCCAAGATCATAAAGCTGTTCCCTTCCCAAGATCCAAAATTCAAATTCTTAATCGTTCAGCTGAAGTGCTTCCCACATGGGACTTTCTCAAAAGTAGCAATACAAAACAATAGAGTTTTTTTTTCCTATTATCCTAATAATAGGGATGAGAGGTATGAAAAAAGTATCTCCAGTATGTCAGTTAATGGCATTTGGAATAAATATAAGTATGCATGTATATTAAGCAAAGCTGAGAAAGAGGTGTTTCTCTAAAATGGATACTACATTGCCCCTTTGACATATGTACAAACATAAAAATAGATATAAAATTGTATTCTTATAACTCTCATATAACTATGAGACCAAAAGAAACATAAACAAAAAGTTCGTATTAACACTAATTTAATATGGCAACTGATATCATTTTTCTGAACTAAACGCCACTGTCAATATGAATATCTGTTTAAATCTATTGACTGTCACCCAACACTGATATTTCAAACTTTGTTCACACAGGGAATCATCATGTCATTTAACTTTCCCATAGTATGATATCTGCACTATTTAAATATTAAATCCTTTTTTAAAAATTTTATTAACCTTTGACAATTAAAATAACTGTCTGTGCATTAGGACCCCTACTAAAGAGGCTCACCCAGACACCCCTGTACCACCTCTCTCCTCCCCATTTACTGCAAAGTGCTATTTCACATTTCTCTTTTCCCATTGAACATGAACCCACCATGAGATTTATTTTCTTATAACCAGGTTTCTCATCACTTCTAAGGTAAAGACAACTATGGAGGGTGCGTGTTTTCTTTTGGATTTCTGAAACCAAAAGAACAAGGAAGAGGAAGATACGGAGGAAGTGGAGGTGGAAGAGGAGTGGGAGGAGAAGGAGGAGGAAGAAGAGGAGGAGGAGGAGGAGGAGAAACTGGAACATAGATGGATATCAGTGGAGGAAGAGTGCAAGGCAGTCATTCTTTGGAAGGTATGCTCTTCTCTTGCACCATTTTATTCACCAATTTTCAATCTCAAACTGCACTTTAAAATAAAGTTATAACATAGGAACCACCTTAATGGCAAAACAATTTTGTACACAAGAGTACTTTAAACTACAGAAATGGTGCATGTTCAAAACAGACTTGAGCCATTCCATTGCACACAGCTTTCACTTTATGTGTGTACACATAACACAATTTTGCATTCATCCAAACATTGTTACATGTAACCTATGTCAAGTCTATTGACAAGTAGTATATCTTTGCCTGAAAACATGTTGAAATATCACTTCTTGTACTATATATTATAAGAATATTTGGGGGTAAAAATAGCCATACTAAAAAAAGATGAGAGTTGTTCACAAAGAGGTAAACTTCTCAAGAGATGTTATGACAAAAATTATGAATGAACAATTATTATAAGGAGGAAAATCTGTATTGCATGTGGTCTTCATCTGAAGGACCTTCTAGGGCAAGGCTTTGAGGGTCATATCATCCCGTCCACAGAATGCAGGGTGTACATGAATAATACAAACACTGGGGTTTGATGAGCATTAATCTGTTGTCTCTAGGGGCTTTATTAAAGGGGCTCTCGAAGAGGGAGACATATGTCCTGCCTCTCTCAAATACAGGTTAACCACCATTTTCCTTTTCTAAGCAGGGCAGATTCAGAAGCTAGTAGGGTACAGATATGGCCCCTGTTCTTCTAGGAATGTACTGGAGAGAATGAGCACAAGACTTAATTCCTCTTGTACCAGAGAAGAACTTTGAGAACTGAAGATGAGAGTCCTGGAGTATGAAGTTCTTGGGGCTTCTGGAGAGAGGCAGGTCCTCAAAGCTTCATGGATATATACAGAATGCATAAAAGAATATTCATCAAAATCTCATTGTTACCTTAGGCAAAGAGCTTTCATTTTATTTTAACTTTCTTACATGTATATGTAGTGGTAATATTTTTTACAATAAACTGTATTATTCCTATAACAAAAAAAATCAGAACTTTATTCAATTATAACATAGAATTAAAACAGAAAATATAACTACTAAAAAGGTTTGAAAACTAAATTCTTGGCTCAACTAAAAGACGTTTAGAAACCCAGGGGCTTTCTAAAACCATTCAGAATGAGCCCTAACCTCCAGCAGCTGCAGCGCTGAAGCAGTCAAAGAATCAAACTATTTCTGAGTAGCTGAATTGCTTGCTTTTAAACCAAATTGATTAAGCTCCCAAAACAATTCATATTTATTTCCTGAAATGTTGTTTATTTTGGATTAAGTTGTTCCAATATTGCCAAAATGTCTATAGTAATAATAACAAAATTATAAATGACACTGTTGAGTCATTGAATGAATTTCATTATTGAAGTTTTATATTTGCTAGAATACTCTTTATTGATCCATTTAGTTCTAATAAGTGCACGTGTCTCATGTTCTTTAGTTTATTAGTATAAAAATATGGCAGTAAATACCGTAAATTGAGCATCTGCCTATATGCCAAGACTGGTGCTAGACAAACTACATATATCATCTCATTTTTTGACCTTAAAAAGTCCTACAGGTTTAATTAAGTCTTTATCCCTTTATAAATAAGAAACTGAGCCTCCCAGGAGGATAAAGAATTTGCTATCTGTGTAAGCATTCCTGTCACTGCTTACCCATTTATTTGTAAGAAAATGTAAGATTCAGTACTATTGTTATGACAATCCTATGAGAGTCACAGAGAGAAGTACATAAAAAGTAGCTCTTTTACCTTAAAAAAAAAAAGTAACTTAAATGAGGAGCAGGATTGTCCTTCCATATTATTGAGAAAAATCACTTGGTTGTGGCTTAACAAACTGTGTTTTCATAGGAAAATATATTTGATTAATATTGATGAGTTAAGAGTGAGTGACTAGCTAGCAGCTATTGTTGTCTGTGTTAAGAAGTAATTCTTTGCCTGTGTTTTTTACTTTCTGTTTTTAGATGCTATATAATTTCAGTTAGATGTCAGCTTGCACTTGTATAAGCTTTCCTGTCACTGCTCACCCAATTACGAGGATAAAATGTAAGATTCTGTACTATTGTATGGCAATCCTATGATAGTCAGAGAGAAGATTGTAAAATAAAGTAGGTCTTCGACCCAGAAAGAAAGAAAGAAAGAAAGAAAGAAAGAAAGAAAGAAAGAAAGAAAGAAAGAAAGAAAACTCACCTAACTTTTTACAGTTTGTAGCTACCAAAGTGGAAAACCAGTATGTTTTCTACTAACCCGTGTAGTCCATGTGGTTTTTCGGGGAATTAATAACTCTAACACTTTAATTTTGTCAAATCCCTCAAGAGAAAGTCTTTAAAATCATCAATTGTTAAAGTAATTATCCTAGACTGAGTTTTTAGTCTAGTGGAGACAGACTGACGTTCAGCTCCATTATCTTTTCATGTTGGAATATATCCTGGCTTTAGGACGCCTCTCTTTTTAAAAATTTTTAAAAATATACTTTTAATATCCTGGAGGAATCAGCAAGGTAGGAAACCTAGAAATAGAGAAAATTAATTAACTTTGAATGAACAATGAAAAACATAGATTAAGGCAGAGGAATAAAAACTCCAACTACTGCCTACTTGATTTTGAAGTTTAGGTTTTATTCTATTTTAATGAAAATTCTCATGATATAATTCAAAGATCCAGAAATCAAATATTCTCTGCAAATATTTTTTGTTTTTGAAATTCTTTAAAGTTAATTTTCACATTGAGCTGACAAGAAGGGAGCTAGAACTACCCGTTATCCTCAGACACAGTCGCTCTATTTACATGGCCACTGCCAACATGAGTCATTGAGTCAGATTGTGACATGCCCGCATGTCATATTACTTAACTCATTGCTTCAAAACAGATAAAGAAAAATGCACCCTCTACAAGCCAATCATTTCAGCACCAATGACAAATTTCACCTAACACAAAAATTTGCATTTCTTAAGTCGTCTGGAGAACAAATTCAATAGTTCTATGCAAGTTAGGGTCATGTTTTTTGAAAGAGGTAACACTTCTGTAAAAATTTGGTTTTCCCCTTATTCTTAGACTGTAAAAGCTGTCAAACTGCCAACCCCCAAAATTTTGAAAACTAAACAAGTAATTCCTGTTGTTTACACTGTAATCTTTAGCATGTGTACATGTGCAGTAATGCCAGTAGCTCACAGATAAGTCCACAAATCACAGTTGAAAATTAAAAAACAACACCAGTTTTTAAAAAGATGCAAGTAATCAGCCCTGGCTGGTGTGGCTCAGTGGATTGAGCACCAGCCTGTGAACCAAAGGGTTGCTGGTTCAATTCCCAGTCAGGGCACATGCCTGGGTTGTGGGCCAGATCCCCAGTAGGGGGCCTGCGAGAGGCAACCACACATTAATATTTCTCTCCCGCTCTTCCTCCCTTCTTTTCTCCAAAAATAAATAAAAAAAATATTTTTTAAAATGCAAGTAATAAATATAAAGTCACATTTTAGCCAAGTGGTTAGTATTGGCCTCTACTTAAGTTTCCTTTCTCTCCAACTCCTCCCCTCTTCCTCTCCAACTTCCTCTCCCATTTTCTTTCCTGTGTTTCACATTGGTTTCAGATTTCAGTCAAAGTTTGCAAGTGATATCTTACTTACCTTGAGTAAAGTGTTTGCCATATTTCCAATTATTTCAAGGCAATTTTAGATAAGAATCCAAAATTAATATGATATATGGGTATTTTTACATTCGTCTGGGAGAAAACACAACCCTGGAAGTGTTTTGATAGGACTCACCACTTCATGAAAATCTGGACCCGTCTAATTTGTCAAAGAGATGAAGGACTATTAAAAGCATTTGTTTAAATTATGGAAAGAATCAATTTAATGGTTTTATTTAAAAAGAAATAAAAATAGTTACATTATAATAAAGTCAAAATCTTTAATTATTCACTTCAGTTAACTTGTCTCTTTAAATGTATGTTTTGCTTCCTTTTTTTCTCTAAAAATTCAGTTTAGTTGAGATTCTAGAGAGAACTTAATAGTTTACTTTAGACTAAATAAGCTTAAAATTTACTAAATATCACCATAAAATCTTTTAACAAAGCATTCTGCCTAAGAACATATTTTTAATTTCCACAGATCTGATCCACTAAAGTCTAAAAGCTGGCTCAGGATTTATCTTGGCCAGTGAGCTTAGAGAAAAATGAAAGCAATCAGTTTGTTTTCTTGATCCTCTATAAGTATAGCCCTTTTGCACAGTGCATTGTAAAGCTCTTTGCATCCACGTCAGAGAAATAAATACAACCAGTCATTGCAGTATCTTTTATTTTTGATGGAATGAAAATTTGGTCATTGTATTGTGAAATAATTTAAGTGAATTCACATGCACACAACTTCTTATGTAAGTGAAGCAAGCTGAGCAAAAGAAATACGATCTCCTTGTCCTGAAAGAATCAACAGAATATACATAAATGTAGAATGAATACAAAGTGATTAAATACTTACTCATTTGAAAGGAATATATAGTGATAAATATAAAAAGAAACAATATGTAAAAAGTACTGTGTTTACTCAAAGATGTCCTTCAGGCAACATTATGAGAAATTTACCCACTAAATCCAATGAAGAGACTAAAGAAAGTGATATATTAATGCCCCATTTCCTATGTGTTGATTTAACAATTATTTATTAAATTCCACACAAAATTGAAAATGAAACAATGCCTGCTATCTTATAGTTCTTATGGTATAGGAGAGCACAAATATTATACCACGTGTGTAAGTGCCACAACTGAGGTGTTGACGAATACGTAAAAGTGGAAATATATATCATGTCTAGAGATGTTGCAGAATATTTCATGAAGAAAGTAAATTTTAGCTGAGGAACAAATGATTGCAAGGAACTCCCTAGACAGAAAAAGCTACAGGGGAAAGCAGTGGAAGAGAAAAAGCATATCATATTTTGGAAAGCTTAAATGTTTCAAAAGAGCTAGAATATAAAACAGGAAGACAATAACCATTTACCCATTATATTAAGGGTGTCGAAGAGCCACTAAAAGATTTTTATTGATTTTTTTTTGCTGTCACTTAAATAATCCTCATTCATCAGTGGAAATGTTTAAATGAGGAAAACATAAAGAAAAAAATCAAACATACTTTATATCCAATCGACAAGTACTCATGTGGCTTAATCCGTTTTATGTCACAGCCCTGCCTCTTAACAGCCTTGCAGTGGTACAGATGAGGCAAGTGTGTCCCTAGTTCTCCAGAAATGAACATACATCCCCCACGTTCCACCAGAATCATGTCCACTTATTTCCCACCACATGAATCCTGTCAGTCTTGGTGTCTTCGGGTTGACTGATTTCCCCCAGACTGCAGGCAGCTCCATGCTTCTGTGATCCATGGCTGCCATTTTCTGCTCTTGGAGCGAAGAGACTTAGTTTGGTTTTCCATTTTTAACATGTCCTATTGGTGTTTTTCTTCTAACATATTGATCAGTTAAAAGGGTTTTTGCTCATAAAAGAAGTTTGAACAGGAACCCAGGGCATGTTTTCTTGTTTTATTTCAGAGTAAGTGAAGGTAAGTGGCACTGCTGGGCCAAGAAGTGCTATTTAAAGGTGTCTGGTCCATAGGGCATACTGCTTTCTGGAAAAACACCAGTCTTCACTCCTATCGGTAGCATGTGAGTTGCTGGCATGCTCACTGACACTAGGTGTCATCTCTCGTCTCTGCAGACATGAAGGGATGCTGAAGAGATGTGGTGGTAAAATCCGCTTGCTCTTCATTGCCATCAGTCTTCCTGCAGAGTGCGGGAGGGATGGACGGGGGACCTCAGCGTGTGGTGCAGCTGCAGTCTGGGGGACAGTGCAGGGAGTGAGTTAATCAAGTTGAGAAGTTAACTGGGGAAGTGGCAGGAAGAAGAGATAAGGATGAATCTGAGAGATGATAGTACAAATAGTATAACCGAGAAAATGTTGCTCCAGGAAAAATGAAAAATAATTGAGAAAATTACTGGTTTCTACAAAACACTCCATGCACTTTAGCTTCCATAAATCTCACAACAAACTTAGAAAATGTTTTATTTTCCTGATTTTTCAGACTGTAAATTAGGTTAAAGTACAGGCATACCTTGTTTTATTGCCCTTCATTTTATTAAGTTTTGCAGATAGTGCTTTTTATTTTTTTAATACAAATTGAAGGTTTGTGTCAACCTTTCCATTCTGACACCATTTCTCCAACAGGTTCAGATGATAGCATTTTAAGCAATGCAGTATTTTTTAATTAAGGTATGCTCATTGGTTTTTTGAGACATAATGCTATTGTACACTTAACAGATTACAGTCTCGTGTAAACATAAATTGTATATGCACTGGGAAAACAAAAAACTTGTGTGACTCCCTTTATTGCAATACCCATTTTATTTCCATGCTTTGGGATCAAACCCATAATATCTCAGAGGCATGCCTGTACCCATTTAGACAGCTGCATTGTAAGGAATCTACTCATTCCTACCTTACACTCAATTGTACTACTTTCCCCCATACCACAGTGTACTACACTAGCTTCTGAAATGATGTCTGGGTTTCTTACTTGAGCATCTGCCTATTGAACTAAATTTCTTGGATGGAGCCATTCCTGCCCAGGGTGGCCATTCCTGCCCAGGGTGCCATGTTAGCAAACCGAAACTTTGATAACTTTTGTGTTCCTAAAAATGTTATTTTTGACCAGAAATGCAGTACATGCAGCAAGCCAATCCCCAAACACCAAGTTAGCTCTGGACTCCATGCTTAGTTCCTTGTTCCTTGATTTTTTTCCAAAGAAGGTCAGATATGCACCCTTAGCCAATCAACTGAAGCCGAGTGTTTTCTTCATGTTCACTCTGGTCTGTTTCTATTAAAGCATGGCATCTTTCACATGACAGTTGTCTGGACTCTCAGAGTAGAGAGTGCCCACTTCATGAAGTGTGAAATAAAATATGTTTAGGTCATCGTTCTCTTTGATTATTTTAACATTGGTGATGAATCCATTAACTAGACTGAGAAAAAGAAGACAAAGAGTCAATATAGGAAGTAAGATAATTAAGATAGCCATGCATTGAATGTGAAGCGCTTGTGAGACATACAGTTGTAGACTTAAGTAGATATAGAAAAAAGTGGATTTGGAATTTAAGAACGAGAGCTGAATCAAATTTAAAATTTGGTTGTCATTGGGATATCTTGGTCCCCTAATACAATCCAAATCATAAAGGAAGGCAAACCTTTTTTTATAAATTTGATACCAAGCATGTAAATCTAAAATATGGTGTGACTACAGGGTACATTTCTCAATGATTTCCCTCCCTCAAAGAAGGAAACTGACTCAAAAAAAAGATAATACCTAATCTCCACACTACACTGAGAGCGAGAGGCTGTTTGGGGCGAAAAAGAAAAGAATGGGAGAGAGAAGGTAGAGAACAATATTGTATAAAGGATGGGCATTCACAATATAATAACCGAGTAAAGTTTCTTGAAGGAGTGAGATTTTAAAATATATATCTGGCCATGTATGTTTAGGAGAAGAAGAAAGAAAGGCTTCATTTGAATGATGTCTCAGAATGTGATGACTCACTTTAGCTCCAAAATGCCAGATTCCTGAGGGAAATGGATCAGAAATGTAGTTTTAAAATTCAGCTTCAGCAGTAAACAAATGGTTTTAATAAAGCATAAAAATGCTGGCAGCTTACCCTGGAAAACAACTTCTGTCACATCACCATGTACCAAACGACTAAAACATCAAATAAAATACCTAGTCATGCGAATCTTTGCCTTGGCTTTAAGGTTAATGAAGTGGAAGATTTTCTAAGCAAAATGGGGAGTGATTTAGAATGTTGATGTTGATTAAATTTGGTAATCTGATGAGTGAATACCAATATATTCTTAGTAATCAATCTGGTACTTTCTTCTACAGTAAAATTTTACTGTATTATTTCTTCTCAAATTTTTCAAATATAACTAGCAAGTCAGACATTTGACTTGCTTTCTGTTTTTAAAAAAGCCCATTTTATATATGAGACTATGTAAAATCGAAACCATTCAAGTCTGCATTTCATTGACAGTTTGAGTCAATAAAGTCTGCTAGAAGCAGTTGCACTTAAACATATTCCAAATGCGTCTGAGACTGAAAATGACAGCAAAGAGTACCAGCTGCCCTTGGGAAATTGTAATGTCTTTAAAAGTGCAAATACTCAGTGCAGGTAATTATATTCCCAGAATAACTAAAATATCCCATTGCAGCAATTTCCAAAGTAAATCACTACATGTAATTTTAGGGAAATAAAATATTTTAAATTTTCCATTTAAGTAGAAAATATGGCATGGAGATCTTTTTTCCTCACAGCATTTTACCTAAAGTTTACCAAAGACAGTGAAGCCCCAGTTCCTCCTATTCAATGTTCAATCAAAAAGACCCCAAAATGAGATTATCTGGTTAGAAAACAAACTCAAGTTACTTTAGAGTTGTTTAGTTAGAAGTGCATTAAAATTTAAATCTTGACTCTATTTATTAATAAACAGGTGACCAAATAATGCATAATAAAAAAATCATAGTTACATATATATAGATTTGATCCTTTCTAAGGGAAGCCCTGGATACATGACCATGACCCCAGCTGTGGCATGTGTGAGACCTCATCTGCCCTACTAAAACACTGTGAATTGAAGAACTGGAGGATGGCCTTTATTTAGCTAATGTAACCTGTTTTTCACTAATGAGATTTGACAAATGATCGCCTCTAAACTTGCTTTGTAGGATTGAATTTTTAAACCATAATTATTTAACTCATACCAGTCTCTACAGACTTCTAAAAGCAGAGTCTATAATGGGAAGTAAGTTAGGACCTGAGGACATCTTCTGGTATTTTCAACGAATTATGAGACTTGAAAAGAAATTCAAAGTTCATCTAGTTTAATGCCCTTGGTCATTTCTCAATTAAGACTGTTAAGATCAAGAGAGGTCTATTTCTTGGCTTTTTACTCAAGTAAGTCAAATTCCAAAATAGTAGGACTTTGAATTTCAGAAACTTTTCCAAGTAATTCCATAAATATATTAAGTAAAAATTTAAATAATGAACAAAATTATCCAACTGAACTCGAAACATACTGTAATTTGATTTTTACATTTAATTATTGGACAATAGCCTTTAGTAAAATGTAAAATAATATTGTTGCATAAAAAGAAAACTTATTTATTTAGGAAAATGAGAATATACAGTTTTTTTAACATTGACATGCCATGTTTAACATAACATGCCATTGTTGAAATAATCACTGTTAAAAACTTGATGTGTATATTTCTAAATGAGACCATATTAAAAATATATAAATTGTAAGATTAAAGTCTGGATATAGGTATAAATATAATAAAAAGTGAGCCAAAATATACATACCATGTTGTATCCTGTTTCTTTCAATTAGATGGGATTATGGACATTTTCCATGTTCAGATATATTTGCCTACAATATCATTCAGTGACTATAAGTAGGACATTGAATGTATATACCATAATTTATTTAACCAAATCCTCTGTTATTGGTCATTTAGAGATCTTTCATGTTTATACACTTTAAAGAATTTTGTGTTGTACACTCTATATCTAAATATTTGGCTATATCCTTAATAATTTATTTAGGATGATTTTGAAGTAAAGTAATTATTGGGTCAAGGGGTATGTGTTTTTTAAAACTTTGATATCTATTTTTGCCCAAGAACAAGTAATAGAAATGATCAAATTTCAAAACTGCACTTATCAAATTCTAAAATAATCTACCACAAAAAAATTTCTGAAAAATGTGGAAATGAGGTTGCCTCACTTTGACAGATTAAATAAAAGCTAATAGCATTCTAGTGTTTATTTGGAGTGTTTCAACTTAATTTCACCACTACCAAGTAGAGAAAAGCCATTTGAAGACACACCACATTTTCTAACTTTTGTTTCCTTCCTTGTAAAGAAATTAGCACTTGACTTTGGGTGGTGAACACAATACATTATACAGATGATGTATTACAGGATTGTACAATTGAAACCTGTGTGATTTTATTAACCAATGTCACCCTAGTAAATTTAATAAAAAATTTTTTAAAAGAGGTTAATACTTGATGAACATGAGAGAAGAGAGAATGAACCCCCTTTAGATATTAATTGTTGTTAAGCCCCTTAAACATTGAGCCTGTTAGTTACCTGGACAAGGGATTAAAATAATATTAAAATTGGAAATATTTTCCTTGGAAGTGCATTTGACCTTATGATGATTGCTGCTTCTTCGCTATTTTACTGTCACTTTTTACCTTTAAATATTTGCCTTTCTCCCCTTGCTACCCATCAATTTCCACTCAAATCACAGCAGGCTGATTAAGAGGTAATTAAGCCTTTAGTCACATGCGCACAATTTATAAACTAAACCTTTTGCATTTGCTTCAGTGTATTTTCTTAGGATGAAAAAGGGGAACCTATGGAAAAAAATTTTTTTTAACTTGAACTGATTCACTGAACTAGGAGGCTGGCAAGCTTTTTCTCTAAAGAACCAAATTATAAATATTTCCATCTTTGCAGTCAGTGAGGTCTCTGTCACAACTACAAAACTTACTCCAATCATAGACAAGACATAAACAAATGAGGGAGGTTGTGTTCGAATAAAACTTTATTAACAAAAACAGGTGGTGGGTCAATTTGGTGGCTGTAGGTTACCCTATCTCCACTGAACTCTCCATTTCAAACTTTCCAAAAACTTAATCACAGCAGTTCCTGTTTTTGGACCAGCAACCAACATTTGCATTTTTCCATTTTATTTTCCAGAATGAGTCCCACAACTTTATAGGATGAGAAAAGAAAGTGTGGATAAAATGAAAGTAACATTCAACCCCCCCACCCCAATAATCCCCGTAAGAGTTCTCTGCGGTTTCTACTTACCTTATAGAGGAGCTACTTAGTGTTTTGTCATGTGGAAAGTCGTCACCAAATGTACAACTATGTGGAATTTGTCACCTCTTGAATTCTTCAGTGGTGGTCTCTTTTCCAATCTGAACTGACAGTTCCAAAATCTTGAAGTGATTCAACACAGAGTTGCTGAGGTTTCTACTCTGGTCCCGGTGGGAGGCAAGGATGGTCCAAGTACAGCAGTCCTCTGGCCCTCTCTAGGTTCAACAATGATATCCTTCTTTCCTCGGACGCAATTCTGTGTGTGTGGTCAAGATAATACCTCATATTTTTCTAGACCTGCTAGAAATGTGTCAAGACTAATTTTGCTCTCATTAATGGAACATATCTCACTAGTTTATACCACAGGCTTTTCTACTTTACTTGGAACAAGACATTTGCATAGCTTTGCACCCTTCGGTTCTTTAACATAATGATCAATACTGTTACTCAGGAAGTTGAAGACTTTTGCCATGATGGATATGCTCCAGAAAATCAGATTTCAAACATTTTGCAAATAACAAAATCCAAATGAAGTTTATGTTATTAAGGAACTTATAAGTCAAAACAAATTTCATGCCTAACTTAAATCTTCTGCAATATTTTACCAACAATGGAGACTGCATGAAAACAGGATGCTGTGGTAATACTTAGTAACTTCTCTGATATTTAATGTTTTCTACATATTAGAAAATCATATATACATATATTTCTAAAATTTAAACTTCAAACATTTTCTTCAGTTGCTTTAATGTATTCAACCACCCACTTTCTACTGATTGTTTGGTAGAATGTATAGCATATTCAAACATCTCAAATATTAAAAAAAAACTTTTTCTTTTTTTGCTATCTGCACATGCACTTTCAGCTGTCTCTCTACCTGTCTTTCTCCTACCTCCTAAAAATATTCAAATTTTTCTCTTTTCCGAGTGGCTCCATCACTGTTCTATCCCAAGTCACCCCAGTTACTCCATTGCATTACTAAAACTGTTTTCTAACTTGCTTACATTCACGCTGTCTTCCAGGTCATTCTCCACTGTGAAGCTCAAGAACTTGAATGTGTTACTGTGATCTCTGAATCCTCATTTATAACACTTCAATGGCTTCCTGATGCTCTTAAGGGCTCGGGGGCTCACAGAAGCCTCCCTATGTGTTTAGCCTCCAACTTCGTTGCTTTTACCTCATACACCTAGCACCATTCATGTTGAGCCATATTACAAGCACCCACAGTGTAATTCTTTTGGCAGTCCCCCTCTGTTCTGAGAAACGTTCCTAGCTACCCATATTTTGCATGTATAGTGCGCATATTTTTGCCCAAATTTCTGAGGGAAAAAGGATGCACATTATACATGGGTAGTACCTGAAATACTTTGTATCTGTTCTTGTGTTTTATACTTACTTGTTACGTAAAATTTCTTGTACTATAATATGTTCAAAAATAAATGTTAAAATTCCTTTATAATACAAAAAACAAGTATCTAAATATAAACAGATAAAAAATTGAATTAAAAAATTAAAACGAAACATTTTTTTTCCTGAAAGTTTGGGCCAATAGTGTGTGTGTGCATTATACATGGCAAAACACGGTATCTTTTTTTGCCTGGTTAGCTTTTGTTCATCTCTTAAGTTCCAGCTTATATGTTACTCACACCAGAAATTCTTTTCTAACCCAACCCCATCTCTGAGACTGTCTGTGTATTCCTGCCATGTAGTCCCCTGACATTATTTTCTTTAAAATTACATATCACACTTTAAGTTATTACCTGTTCAATTTTTAAAATTTCTTCTACTAAACCGTAAGGTGCATGTGATCAGAAAACATCTTTATCTTGTTCCTGCTACATGAATAAAAATAATGGGGTGGACAACTAATAGTTTATTAAAAGAAACAGATATGATGCAAATAAGCAAATTGATTAAATACATAATAACACTTGATCGAGAGCAGTTCTATGAAGTAAAATTAAGTGCTTTGAAACACAGAGTCCTGGAACTACTGGAGGGTATAGTCAGATATGATTCCACTTAAATTTTTTTAAAATCATTCTTTCTGCTGCAGAAAAAACAAAGGGAAACAATGATGGAAATAAAATCACCTGATAAAAAGCTGTTGTATTGTTCCAGCCAGCAGCAGTGGCGATAGATATTTATCTAATGATTCATCTTTTATTATAGAATAGGAAAGGCTGAGGTTAAAACAAGGTAAGGGTCTTGGTGTATAGTTTAAAATAAAAAAGAAATGAACTAACAAGCAAAATTGTGACAAATTCTTAGATAAGAGAGCAGGCTGACAGATGTCAGGGGAGGGGAGCTAGGTGGCAAGGGGATGAAAAAGAAAAAAAAGAGGAAAAACTCATGGACATGAACAACATGTGATTATTGGGGGGATGGTAAACACACAATACAGTGTACAAATGATGTCTTATAGGATTGTACACCTGAAACCTAATTTCATTAACCAATGTCACCCCAATAAATTCAATTAAAAATGTATAACTCACGGATTCTTTGAAGACCTG